>VDFB02261597.1:0-20869 GCA_007258455.2 Sequoia sempervirens | reverse complement strand
GGTTTCACCGTGAACTTTTCGATTGGTGTGTTAAGTTTTGGCATTGAGCACTTTCGAATTTACTATTTTTAGTAAATTCTATTTCTGGCAGTGGTCCTGTTGGTTTCAGCTCGATTGACCTTCTACTTCAGTATGTTCAGTTGGATTGCTCAACTTTGGCTTTGGGGCTCGTTTGGAGAGATAAGTTGAATTATTTTTAATAAAGTCATGTTTAACGTTATATTTTGCTATTGACCCCCCCCCTTAGCCTAGTGATTGAACTTAAGTTGCTTTTAAAAGTGGTCTTTGAAGGGGTGGCGCCTCATGAGGTTATTTTATATTTTTCTAAAGCTCAAAAATCTATGTTTGAGAAAGGACGCCCATCTTGGAGATTATTTTAAATTAAAAAAAGTCAAAATTGCTTAAGACAAAAGGGACGCCACTTTTGGGGGGAAAGGAGTTACTCAAAATTTGAAAAGCTGGGCTTCTAGAAGCTTCTGGACAGTCATCACAAGTCTTTAAAAGGAGGTCTTGGTCTTCATTTTCACGATCCAACTTCTTGAGTAACGTTATGCTGCCGAAATGGTGAGAGGATTGCTTCGAGGAATGAATGCCTCCTAGCTTGGCTCAACTTCGTGCTTGTGAGACAACACCTAGTGGAGATATTTCTTGTTTTGAGTGCATTTTGTAGTGAGGTATGCTTTGTTGTGAGTTGATGCATTGGTAGTTCAGTTAATTGCATTTTCATGTCATTTTTAGAGGTTGCTGAGTTCATAGCTGATTGTCATTTTCACTTATAATTCAAAAATACAAAAAGATTGCATTCTGGGTATTTCATATTATCATTTGTCTAGTTAAGGCGCCATCTTTTGCAAGGTTTCATAATTTTTAAACAAGTGCTGATTTTTATAGAAGAAAATCGCCCTTTCTCTTGGGCCGTACCTTTGTACTTGCATTGGGATTCGTGAGAAAATAAAATATTGCATATTGGGTCTGTTTCTTGGGTCTTACTTGGGCGCCCTGGTTATAGGAAGCTATTGCATTTTGTTTGGGATCATTTGGTTGAGTATGGAGTGAGCTGTGATCATTTCAATTAGATTTCTGTTCAGCGATTGTGGTTTGAACCAATTTGCGGTCATGTCGATGCGTATTTTGGGTGAGTTTTAGAGCTGAGATGGTGTTAGAAAGCCTTGGAGATCATTGCGGAAGACTCAATTAACTTTGCTTTGATTAAAGACTTCTAAATTTCTGATATTGCAGGCATTCCTCACATATTGTAAGCTGAACAGTAGTACTGTCAGCATCTTTAATATTCTTGCAACTTCAATGTTTGTATTTGCTCACTGAATAAGTGGAAGAGGCTGGCTTGCCGCCTATTTACTTAGTTTGCATTGTATATTCATAATTCTCCGCCATATGGTCGCCTCTTATCCATCATGGATTGAGTAGCACATGCTTGGTGTTGAGCTTTTTCCAGTATTGCAATTAGATAGGGATCCTCTGACCGAATGCTCGTCGTTCGCCGGCGCATCTCTTGGTTAGAGTTTCTTTTCAGCATTTCCCTTTGAGATCCTCTGACCAATGCTCACACCTTGCCCACATCGGGATCTTGGTGTACATTCTGGTTAGAGTTACTTTCAGAATCGTTTTGGTTTGAACTAACCTTAGCGGGTGCTTGATTCATATGTCGGGGAGAAACATTCTCTACATCTGCAACGGAGGCTTGATGCTTAGGTCTGTCAGGGCAATGTTTAGCAAAATGACCAAACTTGTCACACCTAAAGCATTGAATTTTAGACAAATCTCGCTTCTTCTTGGGAGGGGAAGCATCATCATTTCCTTTATCACGATTCCTCTTGAAGTGTCCCTTCTTTCCACCTTTTCCTTTCTTCTTCGAAGCTTGGGCTGCAAGAACATGGATTTCTTGATTAGAAGAACTTGGGCCAACACCTCTAGCCATCAACCTTGATTCCTCTTGGATGCAGTCAGCCCTCAAACGATCAAACTTCGGAAGTTTAGACCTTGCACTAATTCCTTGAATATAGGACTCCCAAGATAATGGCAAACCGTTGAGTGCAAGCATTGTCAAATCTTTATCTTCAACCATATGACCAATAGTGGAGAGCTGATCTCTCAAATCTGCAATCCTCATGAAGTAGGCGATCACGGTCTCTCCTTTTGACATCTTCACATGATGAAGTTGTTGCTTCAGCGCAAGAGCCCAGCTGGTGTTGTTGATTTCATACATTTCTTCCAAAGACTTGAACATCTCCCTTGCAGTCTTCATCTTAGAGATGATAGGAACAATGTGATCCTTTACGGAATCAACCAGCAACTTCTTTGCTTTGATATCTTTCTTCCTCCATTGCAGCTTCTCTTCTTCCGCTTCAGGTTCGGGAACCTTGGTCTCTGCAAATTCAACCAAATCATTCTCCTCTAATGTAAGCATGATTCGGAATCTCCATGAAGTATAGTTAGAAGCTCCATCAAGTCTATCCTCGATCTTCAATCCGTTCACCATCTTAATGATGTGAAGATAGACAAGAACCTTCAATAGATAAGAATAATGCTGTGAAAGCACAAATCTAACCACGATCTTTCTTCACACCCGCTCTGATACCATGTTAAATTTGTGATCAGATAAGTGCACAGAAAATTAATTCAAAAATCAGACACAGTAACACAGCATATACCCTGGGAAAACCCTCCTCTTGAGGGAGAAAAACCCAGCAA
The DNA here is from genome assembly GCA_007258455.2 of Sequoia sempervirens. NCBI lineage: Eukaryota > Viridiplantae > Streptophyta > Pinopsida > Cupressales > Cupressaceae > Sequoia > Sequoia sempervirens. The sequence continues at coordinate 18,157 of VDFB02261597.1, read as the reverse complement.
CAAAGATCTCTCTTTTATATATAAGTAATGGCAATAATTCTCTTTACAATGAGGCCAATACAAGGCCAATAACCAGCATCAACTCTAGATGCAATAACAGAATATACTCTGCTCTTCCTTGTAAACTGAATCTGCACTTAGAGAAATTCTCAATCTGCTCTTGAAAGAATTTGCACTTCAAAGAAGAATAATCGAACTTTAATAATAATCGATCTGCATTTTCTATGCTTGAAGAAGATACTAGCGAACTCATTATATAGCCAACTAGAGGATATCTTCAAAAGTCATGACCTTTCAATATACAAAGTCGGCCTCATATAAAAACATTTCTTTTTAAGAAATTGCGCCATTTAATGAAGTCGGCGATTTGACATTAACAATTAATAATGATTTATTATTTAATGTTTATCTTTTTCATCAGCAAATCGAAATGACTCTTAACTCGTGTCTTTAAGAGATCTTATAAATTAGATAGCCTTTGGCTATTATCTAATTTCTTCAAGGAATGAATGCGCTGGAAGATGCTACGATGCTGCTTGAAACATTAACATGAAGCTCTTCTCCAACTTTCTCCAAAAACTAGAATAATATTCATGAAAGAATGAAATGAACTCCAAATGCCCTTTTATACTTCACCTCGAATTCACTTTAAATTCATTTCATTCAATTTACTTTCATTTCCCTTTTAAATATGAAGCACAACTTAATAATATAAAATATACTTTAAATCATTTAAGTCCCTTTTTAATAAAGTCCTTACGTCTCCCTTTTAACATAATAAATTAATAAAGCATCATTAAATAGATCACTTTATTAATTTCCATTTAACCCTTATATCACCTTAATATAAAGTCCCCTTTAAATAATCACTTTATTAAAATATTATAAAGTGACTTAAAAATTAATCACTTTACTTTATTAAATTAAAATATTAAAGTTAACATTTTAATATTTCATCTTTCATGCTGATCCTAGGGTGATGTCTGAACCAAGCAAACCAACTGCCAATCTCCTCCTAAAAAGTAGGGATTCCCCTAAAAAGTAGGAAACTGTCTCTGATCTGAAATGGCTCATAAGGCCCCCTACCGAGCTCCACAAGCTTCAAGCGGTCACAAGTGAATTGTCAGTCCCTTCCTAAAAATAGGAGATTGGATTCAAGCTACTGAAACGCCACGTAGACTTCCCAAAAGGTCACAAGATCCCCGAAAGAGCTCCCTATACACTATGTTAGCCTACGGGAACCCAACTAATAGGCTAACCACCATGACTAACCACTACCTAGGAAAAGGGGGCATTAAAGTCCGCCCTCCGCAAGACTGTTTGTCCCCAAGCAATCCTCACCTAGATACTCTAGCCTGTCATTTGAATGCCCGGATCCCAAATCAATCTAGAGAATACCCAACTACATGTCCACTACATCCGCGGGGTAGAGATTAAACCATGCTCAGCATCACTATGAACAACTACCCCAATGTAGGGCAATACAATCTACCAAACATAGGAATCCCTGGGTCCCATAGCCAAAATGGAAGTCCACCATACACATCACCCGCTGACTTCCCCTATGCCACTCTGGTATAATCTTCACCATGCTGAGAGTGGCGAAGCAACACATCGAATCCCATTGAGTTGTCATGTCACACTTATCACTACCTGGATCTCATATACAAAATCAAAATGTTTGTGCCATGAATCCACAACACAATTCATCTTTAACACCCAAACCTTGAGTACCAACATTAGAAGACTCTACAATACCATCATCCTCACGTGAAATGGCTGCTATCTCATGATGATGGAAGGAAATATCACTACAATTGCAAAAATCAGAATTGTTGTCATACTTTTTTGGGGTTTCTTCATGTAAGGGTAATGGGGCCCCACCAAGCTTATCAAATACAATCTTTACATCACCAACATAAAAAAATTTGCACACCTCTATTATGGAAGCATCAAGTAGTTCCCTTTCCTTAACATTGTGAAAATCATTCTTTGGATCCTTACTTGTTGATTTAGTGAACTTCAAATTTGCTGATTGTTTCTCCTCAACATTATTGTGGAGATCAATGTATTCTACTTCATTTGAGGGACAAGTTTCATCCTTAATCTTTGTAACATCATGTCCATCTAGTACCTTTTCAGTCACCTGTAATTCCTTTACAACCTCTTCTTTCTTCCTTTTCTTTTTCCTCTATACAGGTAAAATTATGTGTCTTAGTGTTTGTTTTCTTTCCCTACGCAAACAAAGAGTCTAATTTTTCCGGATGTTGTATAAAGTCTTGTAAGACCTCCATCAATTCTTCCATGAGCTCTTGTGTAGACTTCATTTTTACCAAACCACCAATCAATTGCAACTAAGATCGGGTACCCAACAAGATGGTAGGAAAACTGTGCTCTAATAAAGCTAAAATGTCCCACCCCAAATGTAACAATCTCTATTGCAATTTTGCTCGATTAATTTTCAATTTAATAGATGAAGCATTTATCAAACTTCCAACATAGCAATGCATGAGCAATCATAACTAAAACTAAAGACAATGAACATATAATCTGATGATCCAAAACTGAAGCATAACATTCAATAATGATTTGAGATTACAAGGCACACTCAAAAATACATTTTCAGACTTGAAAGACGACTTTTCTGAGTATTATATTAAGCTGATATGAAGGAAGGATTGCTCAGAAATTAACAGCAGCTAGAAAGAAGTCCGTTCTCAGACTTGGAACAATATTACATTCTCCATGGGACTGATATATGCATATACAATGGACTGATTTTACACAGCAGTAATTCTGGACTTATTTCAATCAATAATAGGCACGATAACAAAAGGAATATACCATTTTATGATCTAACTGTGATCTTGAGGTAGCAGCAAATTTTTGAGACAACTTCAGCCACGTACAATGCCTGGGAATACTAATGGGGTCTGAAAATGATGCACAGCAGTGCACAATTAACTGGAATCTCAAAGACAAGCTCATGTCTAGCCTCTAATTCCTCTTGCGACTCCTTCCAAGAAGCTCACAAACAGATAACTCCACGTTTTTTGTCTCAGACCTGCTAACACTTGACGTCTAGGGTTTATGAAGACCCACGATCTTCCTTCCAAATTCGCCCAGCCATAGATATATAATGAACAACTCAGAAAATGAAGCATGGCGACCAAAGTAATGAACAAACCCTTTCAAAATTCCTGTGAATACCTTTGTACTGGAATAATGATCAATATATTTGCAATATTTTGAAGAATCCTTCAAACCCTTAAATATGAAACTCTCCTATAGATTCGTTGAAGCACAAGCACAACTTCTTAATGAAGTTGTCTGCAAGCTGGCTTGGGAGATCTCTCACTCCTGTACCAAGCTGTTCTTTATGAGGGATTACGTCCTCAAAAAACTTGAGATTTTCAACCAGCAAACCCTAGCTGAAGCTCTTCTCGAAATTTCTCCAAAAAAAAGAATAATATTCATGAATGAATGAAATGAACTCCAAATGCCCTTTTATACTTCACCTCAAATTCACTTTAAATTCATTTCATTCAATTTACTTTCATTTCCCTTTTAAATATGATGCACAACTTAATAATATAAATATACTTTAAATCATTTAAGTCCCTTTTTAATAAAGTCCTTATGTCTCCCTTTTAACATAATAAATTAATAAAACATCATTAAATAGATCACTTTATTAATTTTCATTTAACCCTTATATTACTTTAATAATAAAGTCCCTTTTAAATAATCACTTTATTAAAATATTATAAAGTGACTTAAGAATTAATCACTTTACTTTATTAAATTAAAATATTAAAGTTAACATTTTAATATTTCATCTTTCATGCTGAGACCATCACCTGATCACTCCAACTGGAAACTGATGTTGCAACTAATCCTGAGGTGATGTCTGAACCAAGCAGGCCAACTGCCAGTCTCCTTAAAAATAGGGATTCCCCTAAAAAGTAGGAAATTGTCTTTGATCATCTGAAATGGCTCATAAGGCCCCCTACCATGCTCCACAAGCTCCAGGTGGTCATAGGTGAACTGCCATCCCCTTTTCCTAAAAAATAGGAGACTAGCTCCAAGCTCCTAAAAGGCCACGTAGACTTCCCAAAAGGTCACAAGACCCCCAAAAGAGCTCCCTATCCACTGTGTTAGCCTACGGGAACCCAATTGATAAGCTAACCACCACGACTAACCACTGCCTAGTAAAAGGGGACATTACAACTCTATACACTTCTGATCAGCATACATCTACAGATTTTGGGCATGAAGAAGATTGTCCTTCAATGATCTCAAAATGTCTTGACTCTGTTGCAACATATCCCTTGCTTGAAGGGCCCTACTATCACCAAATAACAAATCAATGAAGCTAGGAGCCTCACACCCATACAAAGCCATGAAAGAAGACATTTTGATAGACATGTGGTAAGAAGAGTTATAGCAATAATCTCCCAAATGAAGCCATCTCAACCAATCCTTTTGCTACCCTGAAACAATTTCTAAAATAACCTTCCAACCACTTGTTCACAATCTCGATTTTCCCATCTGTCTGTGGGTGATAACTAGTGCTTGAAGTGAGCACTATACCACTCAATCTAAAATCTCCTGCCAAAAAGTGCTTAGGAACTTGCTATCCCTATCACTCACAATGTTCTTTGGCAGCCCATGCAATCTAAACACCTCTCTGAAGAACAAATCAGCAACCTGAGTTGTTGTAAATGAGCTGGTAATGGCAAAGAAATGAGCAAACTTCATCAATCTCTCAACAATAACATAGATACAATCTCTCCCTAGCACCTTAGCCAAGCTCGTGATGAAGTCCATAAAGATACTTTCCCATTTTTGATTGGGAATGGGGAAAGGCTGCAACAAACCAGCAGGAAATGTGTGCTCATTTTTATTCTATTGGCAGATTGGACACTCCTAACACTACGAAGGACCTCATCCTTGAGCCCCTTCCATGAAAATCTCTCTCGAATCTGCCTATATGTTTTGAAATACCCCTGGTGACCAACCAAGGGAATGTCATGAAATGATTGGAGAACTTTCATTTTGATCTTCGATTCTGGCACCAAGAAGATTCTAGCCTTGTACAGTCTTCAAAGGCTGATCCTCAGAACTCTTGATGGGAGAAGAGAGCAAAAAGGGCCCACCTTCCTCATCAAACACAACATCCTTGTTGAATGTCAAATGATTTTTCTATCATCAATGTTGTCGGCCCAATCTGCATCTGTGTATGTTGTGAGGGTGAAATTTTCACCTTTTGGATACCACAATCCAAAATCCATAGTGCCCTTAAGATATTTGAATATTTTATTGCATTCACATGTGTATCCTTTGGTGTAGCCTAAAATCGAGCCACATACCCAACCACTTGCATAATATCAAGCCGTGTAGTTGTTACATACAATAAACTTCCAATCATAGATTTTTACAAAGTTTGATTAGCTTCAGGAGATTCATCATTCTTGCTCAACTTGCATCCTGTAACCATAGGGGTACTCATCGGATTGCAGTTCTCAATCCTGAATTTCTTCAACATCTCCTTAATGTACTTGGTTTGAGAAATAAATATGCCTTTATCTGATTGTAAAATTTGCAAGCCAAGAAAGAAAGACAACTCACCGAGCACAGACATTTCAAACTCCTACATATTAATGGCAAATTCTAGACGCATCTTTTAACTATTGCCTCCAAACATAATATCATCAACATAAACAACAGCAATCAACATGTAATCACCTTCATTCATGACATAGAGATTGCTACCCGCAATACCTCTTTTGAAGCCTTGTTGCTGTAGATATTTGTCCAATCTTGCATACCAAGCTCTAGGGGCTTGTTTCAGCCCATAAAATGCCTTCCGTAGCTTGCAAACATAGTTCTGATTTTTTGAAACAATAAATCCATCAGGTTGTTCAATGTAAACTTCTTCCTCCAAGTTTCCATTTAAAAAGGCTGATTTTACATCCATTTGATAGACTTTAAAAAATTTAAAACTAGCAAGAGCTAAGAACATTCTTAAGGCTTCCATCCTAGAAATTGGAGCAAAAGTCTCTTCAAAATCAATAACCTCAATTTGAGTGTAACCCTTCCATACAAGTCTTGCCTTATTCCTTGCAACTTGGTCATCTTCATTCAACTTGTAGCGTTGTAAATTGTCCCCCTTGACAATTTTCACACTATGTTTTGCTCCCCCCTAAGTGATTGGACCTAATTGTACATCTAATGTCCTAAATTATACATTTTGTAGCCCATCTAGACATTTATGAAGAAAACTCATATGCAAAACCTAAGCAAACATTTAATATTTTTCTCCTAACACTTTACATCCTGCAAAATAGGGCCAAGACTAAGTCGCCCTAAGCGACTTGGTCCCCCTATTTTGCCTCCAAATTTTAATATGTCGGAGATGGCATTTTATTATTAGAATTTTAAATGTCAATGTCGTCTATCAGGATTTATTTTTGGGGAAATTAGAATAATTGCATATAAATACATAGTCATTTCACCATTTGAAGACTAACTAGCAATCATTGGTGATCAAGAGCATTATCAAGCAATTATTATCAATTTATCAATTCAAGAGCAGCCAAGAGCAGATTTATTGAAACATTTGAACATTGAAGCATCATGTCAAGTTTTATGTGAGTTTGCTCATATCTATTTTATCATTTTATTTGTGACAACTAACCCTTGTATTTCTTTCAAGCAATTAAGCCATTTTGCAATCAAGCCTTGAGGTGATGTGCATGACTTCAATCCTTCAAGGAAATCAATTTTGAGTGGTGAGTTGCAGTCCATTGTTGATTCATCATTCATTTGTCATTTAGCCTCTATCCCTCAAAAGGATAAGCTCTCTTTCATCAACTTTCCCATTGTGGAGGTGGAAACACCAACACGAGGTTTGACAGAGGCAAGCCCCTTATATGGCACAATCTTTTCTCTCTCTTTGAATGTGCAGGTTTCAAATTTGAGGAAGATTGGAGGAAGATTAAAAATCATTCATTCATTGTTGCATTCAAACCCTACAACTTGACAACATACGAAAACTTAGTTATTTCAGCACTCGACAAAGATCCAATCGTGAGACATGGAAGGAGAAAGGCACTGAGCAGGCTTCAGAGGACTGTGAAAGCAGATTTCAAATTCAGTTACAAGGACATAGTCGCCCTAGGTGACTTAGTCCTTTGAAATCAGGCTCAGATTTGAACCACGGGTGCACAATACTCCACTCTTCTCGGATCTGATCTCAAAATTTGACTTTTAGTTACCATTTTTTTTGTATCTGCATCAAAACAAAGCATTTTCATAGTCATTTAGCTACATCGTTGCATTTTCATTTCAAATCCATTTCCAGCCTCCAAAGCAATTCAAATCCAAGGCTGATTGGCTCACCTTCAAGGTTGCAAGTCAATCTAATTCCCTTGCTGATCTGAATTCTAATGTTTTGTACTGAAAGGTGGCTAATGCTAGTAAAACCCTAGGATCACTTTTCCCACATTACACAACTGATTTCTGAACACCCATTTATTACCAATTACATTCTTATCCTTAGGTCTTGAAACAAGTTCTCAAGTTTCATTCTTCCCAATTTGATCATGATCCTCTTCCATGGCCTCTATCCAATACTTATCTTCAGTTGCTTCTTTGAAGAAGCCTAGGTTCGATTTTGGACAGCAAGGATATGTCATCTTCTGAATAATTTACCATCCTTCTTGTTGTTATTGTCCTACCATCTTCTATTATCAAATCTCTTGGATGATTCCCTTGTATAAACTTAGATGGTGTCTTTGTTGGTGCTTTCAATGGTGTCTTCTGCTCAACTATTTCAACTTCTTTTTCTTCTTCATTTTCTTTGTCTTCATTGCACTCCTCTATATTTTGATCATCAACCTCGTATCTTTTCAAGAAGATTTCTCTCTTCATCAACTTTCACGTTTGCACTTTCAACAACTTTCTGCAACCTTTTATTATAGCATTTGTAGGCTTTACTCTTTGAAGAGTATCCAAGAAAAATTCCTTCTTTTGCTCTTGGATCAAACTTTCCTAGATTGTCTTCATCTCTTCTAATATAGCACGGATTGCCAAACACTTTAAAGTACTTCACAGATGTTGGCCTACTTTTCCATAATTCATACGGAGTCTTGTTTCCATTTACTCTGATTAGACCACGGTTTTGAATATAAACAACACTAAGAACTGCTTCTCTCTAGATAGAATCAAGAACCTTGGACTCCTTTAGCATGCTTCTAGCCATCCCTTTAACTGTCCTATCTTTCCTTTTAACTACACCATTTTGTTATGTTGTTCTTGCAACCGAAAACTGTCTTCTTATGCCACGCTTTTCACAGAATTGTTCAAAATCACTTTAAGTGAATTCTCCTCCTCTATCTAATCGAAGACATTTGATCTTCTTGCCAATTTCATCATCCACTAAGGCCTTAAATGCCTTAAATTTGTCGAGAGCTTCAGATTTTTCCTTCAAAAAAGCAACCTAAGTCATTCTAGAAAAATCATCAATTAATAGCATAAAATATCTTTCACCTTGCATACTCCTAGTTCTGGTTTGGCCCACATAAATCTATATGGATCAACTCTAGAGGCTTTGATGTAGAATACTCCTTGGACTTGAAGCTTCCTCTGGTTTGCTTCCCGAATTGACATTCTTTACAAATTATGTTTAAAGGTTTTGAGAGCTTTGACATATCTCTCACTGCTTCCTTGTGGCTGATCTTAACAAGGTTGTCAAAACTTAGGTGCCCCAACCTCTTATGCCACGGCCAGCTTTCATCATCTTGAGTCATACAACACTTTTCATTTTTGAGGTCATTAAGAATGTAGAGATTGTAGCTTGCTCTACTAGCTTCAGCAATGGATCTGCCTTCTTTGCTTATTTCACATCCTTTAGAATTGAAAGTGTGTGTCCTTGGTCACACATCTGGCTCACATTGAGAAGATTGTGTTTTAAACCTTCAACATATAAAACATTTTCAATTTTTGTTCTTCCATCATCGAGAACAAGAGTGCCTTTACCTGTAATCTTAGTTGAAGCATTGTCTCCAAACCTTACTGTTCCACCATTCGTTCACTTCAAGATGAAAAATTTGTTTGTCACTTGTCATATGTCTTGTGTAATGTCCCTCTCCTGATTTGCCCTAGATTTTTCCCACAAATCACAAATTGCAACGAATTAGGGTTAGGCATTCATCTTACCAAATAAATATTTCTTTATATATATATACACACTTATTAGAGTTAGACAATTACATCACATCCATAGATTATCAACAATGCAAACATATTTGGATTTTGGGAGAAGGGACATCATGGGTCCGCCCGAAGCCATTTCCAGCCTAGAGGGTGTATACCGCAGCCCTCCCCCTTGGCAGCTTGTGCATGCTTCCCCATCAATGTCTAAACCCCCTAAAGACTCTTACCATCTTGTGGGATTGGGTGGAGGTCACAAGTGGGCTCTTTTGGCTCTTACCACTTCACCCAAGCCCTTCCCTCCTGTGGAATTGGGCAGAGGTCGCAAGTGGGCTCTTTTGGCTCTTACCACTTCACCCCAGGCCCTTCCCACAAGGTGGGTTTTAGACACTCAAGCAAATCACATATTCTATCACAAGACATATACTAAAATAATATTTATTATCCATAAGCAAGATATATACATGTGTAAAGCAATGAATGGCAGAAAATATCTGATATACCCTTGATTATATATGTATCTCTGATAATAACGATCTGTTGCGCTAGATTGGACTGTTTTCCTTTTGATTGCTGATCTGTCTCCCCTGCTTCAACCGATTTGTCTTCAATATTCATAAGATATTACTTACAAAGAAACAATAGATTAGTTCAATTGAATCATTACTAATAAGGGTTAATAATTGCTGCAAGCATCATTATTGCATAATCGTATGTAATATGTATATAAACAATTAATTATTTTCAACTTACTTCCCTTATTGATTTACCATCCGTCTTCATTTATCTCTTCTTGAGCCAACTTCCCCCCACATATTTCTTCTTCCAAATCTGAGTATATCATATTAATGTATCCGCCGCTATGCTCAAGAAATGTTGTTTCATGTGTCTGTATTTTATCTTCCTATTTTTCCCTCAGAATTTTTGTTGTTTCTATTCAGATTGCTAAATCGAATTCTATTCCTCCCTTTATCTCTCTCTCAAATCTGCACATACCTCTTTTGGATCTGCATATATATCTCTTCTAGAATTCGCATATTTTATCTTTTGGATCTGCCTATTTTATCTCTATGGTGTATTTTATTTCTCTTTCCTCCCCTTCCCTTTTGTCCCCCTATTCTCTTTGCTTATATACCTCATCTTACCCCTTTATGAACAGAGATGTCCCTTAGAGAATGTGGTGGTTGTTTCAAGGGTCGCCTCTTTTTCGAAACTTAATCGTTGTTCATTGAGACTCAACTTTGGGCGCTGGCTTTTATAGCTTATTTATTTTCCAACAAGTCGGCCCAGATTTTATCTAACCCATTGCCCTTTTCGTTTATATTATTTTTCCTTGGGTCGGGCACCTTGTTCCATGGTTGGGTCAGCTTTCTCAAAGAGAAAGAATTGCTGCTTTTAATTATCTAAGGGATTCACTGCAGTCTTAAGACTGATCACTACCTTTAGAAGGAATATATTATATATTTCCTTATTTTAATATATTTATTTTATATATTTTATTAATATCTATAATATTATATTATTATTATTTTAATAGTATTAAATTGTTAATATTTGTATTTTTATTTATTTGCATTTCAATACTTTGTTGTTTTAGTGTTCCATTTCAGGGACATGACATCTTGAGCAGCCACTATCAATGTACCATTGATCGCCTTCATTTTGTGCATGTAAGGCTGTTTGAACAATCATAGAATTTTCTTTTTCTTCTGCTTTCTTCTGACTCTAAACTTTTGATTTCTTCCTTTTCTTTTGACCTTTTTCTCTTCCCTCTCATTTTGTTTACAAGGCTCTGCAAAATTACTTCTACAAACCTTTGCAATATGAACAAAATTATTGCATTTGTAGCATGTGACATTAAAATTCATTAAAGGGGAAAAAGAATTCAAATTCCTATTCATGAGACCTTGATTTTTGTTTTTGTTCCATGCAGGATTATTTCAAGGATATTCTCCATAATCCCTAGCTCTATGACTGAAATTATTTATTGCATGTACCCTAAAATCCATAACCTTATGACCAAATTGATTGCATGAAAAACAATAGCCATAAAAAGAGCCATGAAACCTGGTTATTTGAGCTTGCCTAGATGGAAGAGATTTTCTGAAGACATTATTTCTAATTTCAGAATATGAACTTGCCTTTTGACCAAATTGCTTGCATGAAAAACAATAGCCATAAAAAGAGCTATGAAACCTGGTTATTTGAGCTTGCCTAGATGGAAGAGATTTTCTGAAGACATTATTTCTAATTTCAAAATATGAACTTGCCTTTTGACTTTCTTTTACCTTGTTTCCTTCACTGTTGAGACTATTCACATAGCTTTTATGGTTTTCTTCATTTGTTTTCTTCAGTGTTCCACGGGGACGCGCCCCCCCCCAAAAAAAAACCCGCGTTTCCTAGAGGGGGACGTCTCGGAGAGTTGGGGACTTGGGGGAGACGTCCCCCCACCAGCCCACCGCCAGCGCCACCATCCCACCACCAGTGTTGTTGTATCCAAGACGCCACTAGGACTTCGAGGATGCTGGGGTGTCCTCAAGACATCTAGGGAACTCCTAGTTGTCTCCATGATGTATAATTCTTATACTTATACATCTTTTTATAACTATTTTTTCAAGTACTATATATATTTCAACACCTTGGCGGCCCATCGTCGCCGTCCCCCCACTGTCCCCCCTGCCGCCCCCAAAATTAGACCCTATGCCCCAGCGTCCCCGAAACACGTCCCTTGCCGTCCCCCCGTCCCCGTCCCCGTCCCCAAAACCCCGTGGAACACTGATTTTCTAGGATGTTTTAGCTGCTTTGGAACTTTGGCCTCCTTCATATCCAATGCCACTTTTATCAACTGTCTACTTTTGAGAATTGATGATCTCGTTCAAAGTTTTTGAACTCTTTTCATTCTTTAAATCCCTGTTTTCTTAAGCAATGGCTTTGTCCAATTGCTTCCTTAGAGAAACGACTTCATATTCTAATTTTTCACAGTTTTCTTCTTTCATCTTCAATTGATTTCTCACTTCTTCCTTAATTCTTTTGGCCTCTTCAATCTGAATTTCAGATCTACAATTTTCTTTTCAGCTTCCTCAAAAGCTTGTGATGCTTTATCCTTTGATTCATTGTCTTCTTGAAGTTGTACATTCAGTTTTGAATATGAACCTTATTCATATTCACTGTTTCTGAATATAAAACAGTGAATATTCACTGTTTTGAATATGAACCGTATTCATATTCATATTGTCTTCTTGAACCTTCTTGAATATGAAGCTTGTGAATATGAACCTTATGACCAAATTGATTGCATGGAAAACAATAGCCATAAAAAGAGCTATGAAACCTGGTTATTTGAGCTTGCCTAGATGGAAGAGATTTTCTGAAGACATTATTTCTAATTTCAAAATATGAACTTGCCTTTTGACTTTCTTTTACCTTGTTTCCTTCACTGTTGAGACTATTCACATAGCTTTTCTGGTTTTCTTCATTTGTTTTCTTGGATGTTTTAGCTGCTTTGGAACTTTGCCCCCTTCATATCCAATCCCACTTTTATCAAATGTCTACTTTTGAGAATTTATGATCTCATTCAAAGTTAAATCCTTGTTTTCTTAAGCAATGGCTTTGTCCAATTGCTTCCTTAGAGAAACAACTTCATATTCTAATTTTTCACAGTTTTCTTCTTTCATCTTCAATTGATTTCTTACTTCTTCCTTAATTCTTTTGGCCTCTTCAATCTGAATTTCAGATCTACAATTTTCTTTTCAGCTTCCTCAAAAGCTTGTGATGCTTTATCCTTTGATTCATTGTCTTCTTGAAGCTGTACAGTCAGTTTTGAATTTTTTCTTTTAAGCTTTTCAATCTCATTATAGGCAAAGAAAAGCTCTTCTTCAAGATCTACACCTTCATCTCCTTCTTTAGTCTGATTTTCTGAATCTTCCTTTTGATCACCTTTTTCTTCTTTTGCCATAAAGAGTATTTCTTCTTTTTCACTACAGGACTCTCCATCACTGTCTTCGAATGAGCTGATGTATTCTTTGGAATAAAGACTCTTTTTGGATTTTTGAAAATTCATTTTCTTCTATTGATAACCCCTCTTGTAGTATTGGCGATTTTTCTCATTATCACTGCCCTCATTCTTTGCATATGGACATTTGGAAGCAAAATGTCCTACTTTTCTGCAACTAAAGCACTTGAAAGGTAACTTTCGTTTGTATTTCTCTGATCCCTTCTTTAGTCTTCTCATGACGTGACCTACTTCTTCATCTGAATCATCATTGTCACTTGGTTCATGCTCCTTATTTTATCCTTTTCTTGAAGCTTTGAAGGCTGCCTCCTTTTGGATGTTTGATCAACGGTTCCCATCTCATAGGCAGTTAGGATACCATGCAACTCATCTTTCGTTTGATTGTCAATATCTCTCATTTCTTCAATGGAAAAAACCTTTGCATCAAATCACAAAGGGAGGGACCTAAGAACCTTTTGCACAAATTTGGATTCTACAATCTCTTAACCAAGACCTCTAACAGTATTGGTTATCTCATCTACACAAAGTAGATATTGAGCAATATTTTCTTCTTCCATTTTGAAACTTTCAAACTGTCCTATGTGAGTTTGAAAATTTGCTTTTTAACTTTGGCATCTCCTTCATAAATATTTTTCAACTTATCCCACATATCTTCTGTAGATTTGCAGCGCATCACCTTCACCATCTTGGACAAGCCACAAAGAATAGCATTCTTGGCCTTGGCATTACATACACTAAGCTTCTTTCCAACAGTATCCATTGCAGGAGTCGCAGGAGTTGTATAACCATCAACAACAGATTGCCAAATATCAAAACCTAGAGCACTCAAATATGTTTCCATTCTTATGTTCCAAAACACATAATTAGTTCCATCAAACAAAGGTGCCCTATTTGAGGAGAAACCAGATCCATCATGACTAGCCATGTGTGCTTTTCATCTACCTTCTAGCCTGTTAGGCTTATCTTCAAAGGAACTTGCACTAATACCAATTGAAGAAAACACACTTATACTAAGAGGGGGGGTGAATCAATATAAGAACAATTTTAAACTTCTTTTAAAAACTGAATAATCAAAACTTGATAGTGCAAATGAACCATAAGCAAAATGAACACCAGTTTTATGTGGAAACCCTTTCAGGAAAACAACACGGGAAAATATTTGCTTTTATTAGTAAGTAGGCACCCTTTCAGGAAAACAACACGGGAAAATATTTGCTTTTATTAGTAAGTAGGCACCAACCTACAGGAGACACCAATCTTTTATTACAATAGTGAGCACCAACTTAGTTCATCACTGAAAATGAGAGGCACCAACCTTCACACTAATAGGTATAATATTTTTTTAATGGAAGACAAATAACAGCAAATATCTTCTTTAAATCAGCTTCTTCAAAAACTAAACTTTATCTCTACACTTATCTTCTTGTCCAATTCTACCCCTTACACCTTTCAAAAACTCTGCATTAGTTACTTTCAAATCCGCTTCTTTTCTCTTATGAATCTGCCATGAAAATTGCTTCACACAACTTTTTTGTCTAACTTCTTACACAAAAAAAAGGTGATTATTACATGCAAATTTGTACCATATCCTTTTCCCTTTTCGCTTCACAAAAAGACATAGCATTAATCTCCTTTTGTAGAATTAAAACTATAAGGCACTTTTTAATTTTACATGCATTGGTTTTTGCAAGCTATCTTTATGCTTATTTAGCATGCTTTGTTCTATCCATGCGCTTTTTTTTTGCATGCTTTTTTCATGCATAATTGGTACTTTCTTTTTGCATGCTTGGCTTCATGCATGCTTTGTTTCATGCAATTATCCAACTCCACGTTTCATGCAGTTATCCATAAGTGTGTTTCATGCAATTATCCATAAGTGTGTTTCATGCAATTATCCATAAGTGTTTTTCATGCAATTAACCATAAGTGGTGTTTCATGCAATTATCCGTAAGTGGCAACACAATGGGGAATATATTGTTGCATGTCCTTTATATATTGGTGCATGTTTCCTTTGACATCAATAACAATATTCTAACAAAGGGTACACACCTCCCTCTTCAAAGGCTTTTCGGACAACTCTTTTGTAGAGGTCGAGATAGAGTGATTGTGAAATTAGCTAAGATCAAAGCATCTTGGAAGACATCAAGTTGCACTATATTGAGTGATAGATGGCCAGATATATGTCAAAGGCCATTGATAAATGTTTTGGTGGGTTGTCCTGAAGGAGTTGTGTTCTTGAAGGTGATTGACACCATGAACCAAAAGAAAACTTCAATTATATTTTTCAAATATTAGAGGAATTTGTTCTTGAAGTAGGGGTGGAAAATGTGGTTCAAGTGGTAACTGATAGTGCATCAAATTGTGTGGAGCTGAGAAGCTGATTGTAGAGAAGTACCCACAAATATATTGGAGCCCATGTGCAGCCCATTGTCTGGATTTGTTGCTTTGTGACATGGCTAAATTCCCATGGGTACATGAAGCAATTCATAGAGGGAGAGCAATCGCAAATTTCATATGAAATCATGTCTCACATTGAGTCTTTATAGGCAACATGCATCTATAGAGTTGTTGAGGCCTTGTGACACAAGATTAGCTTCATTTATCACTTTGAAAAGAGTGGTTGAAGAGAAAGCAGCTTTGAGATATGTTATTTGTTCCAATCAATGGGAAAATTCACCGCTTCCTAAAGGTCCTAAGGGGAAGAACATAGAGCAAATTATTTTAAACAGCAATTTTTGGGAAAGTGGAGCAAAGGTTTTGAATGTATATGAACCAATTGTTAACGTGTTTTGTATGGTTGATGGTGACACTCCTTGCCTTGGCGCGCTTTATGAAAACATAGATTGTTGTAAAGAAGCTATTCAAAAAGCACTAAATAATGTGGAAGCAAAATATATGGAGATATGGAAGACAGTTGATTGCAGATGGAAAATGATGCACACACCTCTACATGCAGCAGCTTGCTTTTTGGAGCCTAAGTTATTTCATATCGATAGGTGAGGTGATTGTGAAATTATGGCAGGGCTTTTAGAAGCCATTGAAAAGTTTGAATCAAATCAAACAATTGCGGCACTAATCAGAGATCAATGTTGGATATACAACAGAGGAGAAGGGATGTTTGGAATGTCGGAAGCCAAATATGACATGGCACGAATTGATGTACCTAGCTATAGATGGTGGATGACCTATGGAGCACAAACTCCTAAGCTACAACACTTTGCTATTCCAATATTGAGTCAAGGAGCAAGTTTATCAACTTGTGAGAGAAATTGGAGTTGCTTTGACCACAT
The DNA here is from genome assembly GCA_007258455.2 of Sequoia sempervirens. Taxonomy (NCBI): domain Eukaryota; kingdom Viridiplantae; phylum Streptophyta; class Pinopsida; order Cupressales; family Cupressaceae; genus Sequoia; species Sequoia sempervirens. The sequence continues at coordinate 1,638 of VDFB02261597.1, read as the reverse complement.
CCATTCCAAAAAGAGGAATAAATTGTTATCTGGAAAGTTGGGAGATCTTATCTATGTTCGCAGCAATTTAAAATTGTTCATGAAGAAATCAGCAAAGGACACTTCTTCACAACAACAAATTCTTGAAGACATAGCAGTGCCAGTTACAAATGAGCCTGACTTTTTAGATGATGAATTGAGTAGTAATACTGATGATGATGCTACATCATCTCAGCCAAGTGCTCTTGATGAATTGGAGCTTTTTTGAAGTTCTGAAGTCTTGACTCTTATTGTACCTTTTTGACAAAAGAACATCTTCGCAATTGTAATTTCACATGTTTTTTATGGTTTATGTTTTATAAATGTGTCATTTTTTTATAATGATTTCAAATATATTTATCAATGTTAAACTATTTTGACAATTTTGTGGATATATTACTTATATTAAAAAAAAAAAATTACTTAAGGCGAATTTAATGCCGAATTTTTTTTCCGAATTTTTTCCTTGCTGAACTTCATCCGAATTTCAATGTTGCCGAACTCGAACTCAAATTTGAACCTTGTGACTTAGTCTTGACATAATGACAACAATGTGACATTCCTTCTTGACATCAATGACAACAATATTTTCAACAATTCTTGCTCACCAAAGAATTATAATAGCAAATACTGATGATTGCTAACCAGCATTTTATATTGTTGCACAGTTGCACTAACACCCTGCTGAGGGTTACCATAGGAGATCGTTATTATAATTCCGGTTACTATAGTCAAGTAAAATTCAATATAAAATATACATATTGCTCATTAATAGTAGCTAGCAATCATTGCTTATTCATCCCATATTCTGTTTACTATCGCTGAAATCAGAAATATAACCATCTATTTATTTTATTTCCAGATTAAAATAAGAATACTTTATAGATGAATTATAGTGTTTGTTAAAACAAAAGAGAAATCAGAAACAGCATATAGTTGCAGCCGCCTAAGATTGATTTAGTTTCATCTTTCCAGCATTAGTTTTCAGTTTATCTTTTATAAGCATAAAACACAAAAAATATCAAAAATCCAGAAAATTCCCAAGAGGGATATTATAAGTGCAAGTTAATAACTGGAAGTTAAAAAGTATTATAAAAGAAATGCAGATGATAAAAAATGAGTTTGCGTTCTTATCATTTAAACATTACTTCAGGGAATGCAAAAAGTTAGTTGATAAATTAGCTAATAAAGGTATAGAGCAGCTCCCCTTCATAGCCAAAGTAAAGCCTTTGGAGTGGCATCTTGAGAATTTGCTACTAAATGAATATGCCAGAATGTTACCTCCCCCTATCCTACTTTCCATTCACTAGAAATATCATGACTTTTAAAGGGATATGTGCTCATGATTAAATGAGTTGGGGGAATACAATGAAAATGGCAAAGCATGGGAAAGCTTATTGACAGGAATGGAATCAATGTGCCTTTTCTGGCTATTTGAAAGCCTGTTAAAGAAAATGAAGGTAGGTGATGGTGCACATTGCAATCAAACAGTTTTAGTGCAGAGTGAGGTGGCGGTTTTGCAGGATGGATAGGAAGCAGTGCAGTAAGAGGATAGAAGCCTCAAAGTGGGAAGTTACAGATGAAAGATTGAGTAGAATATTCAAAATAATGGATGCAAAG
>VDFB02261596.1:0-49414 GCA_007258455.2 Sequoia sempervirens | reverse complement strand
TTTGGCCTCCTTCATATCCAATGCCACTTTTATCAAATGTCTACTTTTGAGAATTGATGATCTCGTTCAAAGTTTTTGAACTCTTTTCATTCTTTAAATCCCTGTTTTCTTAAGCAATGGCTTTGTCCAATTGCTTCCTTAGAGAAACAACTTCATATTCTAATTTTTCACAGTTTTCTTCTTTCATCTTCAATTGATTTCTCACTTCTTCCTTAATTCTTTTGGCCTCTTCAATCTGAATTTCAGATCTACAATTTTCTTTTCAGCTTCCTCAAAAGCTTGTGATGCTTTATCCTTTGATTCATTGTCTTCTTGAAGTTGTACATTCAGTTTTGAATATGAACCTTATTCATATTCACTGTTTCTGAATATAAAACAGTGAATATTCACTGTTTTGAATATGAACCGTATTCATATTCATATTGTCTTCTTGAACCTTCTTGAATATGAAGCTTGTGAATATGAACCTTATGACCAAATTGATTGCATGGAAAACAATAGCCATAAAAAGAGCTATGAAACCTGGTTATTTGAGCTTGCCTAGATGGAAGAGATTTTCTGAAGACATTATTTTTAATTTCAAAATATGAACTTGCCTTTTGACTTTCTTTTACCTTGTTTCCTTCACTGTTGAGACTATTCACATAGCTTTTCTGGTTTTCTTCATTTGTTTTCTTGGATGTTTTAGCTGCTTTGGAACTTTGCCTCCTTCATATCCAATGCCACTTTTATCAAATGTCTACTTTTGAGAATTTATGATCTCGTTCAAAGTTAAATCCTTGTTTTCTTAAGCAATGGCTTTGTCCAATTGCTTCCTTAGAGAAACAACTTCATATTCTAATTTTTCACAGTTTTCTTCTTTCATCTTCAATTGATTTCTTACTTCTTCCTTAATTCTTTTGGCCTCTTCAATCTGAATTTCAGATCTACAATTTTCTTTTCAGCTTCCTCAAAAGCTTGTGATGCTTTATCCTTTGATTCATTGTCTTCTTGAAGCTGTACAGTCAGTTTTGAATTTTTTCTTTTAAGCTTTTCAATCTCATTATAGGCAAAGAAAAGCTCTTCTTCAAGATCTACACCTTCATCTCCTTCTTTAGTCTGATTTTCTGAATCTTCCTTTTGATCACCTTTTTCTTCTTTTGCCATAAAGAGTATTTCTTCTTTTTCACTACAGGACTCTCCATCACTGTCTTCGAATGAGCTGATGTATTCTTTGGAATAAAGACTCTTTTTGGATTTTTGAAAATTCATTTTCTTCTATTGATAACCCCTCTTGTAGTATTGGCGATTTTTCTCATTATCACTGCCCTCATTCTTTGCATATGGACATTTGGAAGCAAAATGTCCTACTTTTCTGCAACTAAAGCACTTGAAAGGTAACTTTCGTTTGTATTTCTCTGATCCCTTCTTTAGTCTTCTCATGACGTGACCTACTTCTTCATCTGAATCATCATTGTCACTTGGTTCATGCTCCTTATTTTATCCTTTTCTTGAAGCTTTGAAGGCTGCCTCCTTTTGGATGTTTGATCAACGGTTCCCATCTCATAGGCAGTTAGGATACCATGCAACTCATCTTTCGTTTGATTGTCAATATCTCTCATTTCTTCAATGGAAAAAACCTTTGCATCAAATCACAAAGGGAGGGACCTAAGAACCTTTTGCACAAATTTGGATTCTACAATCTCTTAACCAAGACCTCTAACAGTATTGGTTATCTCATCTACACAAAGTAGATATTGAGCAATATTTTCTTCTTCCATTTTGAAACTTTCAAACTGTCCTATGTGAGTTTGAAAATTTGCTTTTTAACTTTGGCATCTCCTTCATAAATATTTTTCAACTTATCCCACATATCTTCTGTAGATTTGCAGCGCATCACCTTCACCATCTTGGACAAGCCACAAAGAATAGCATTCTTGGCCTTGGCATTACATACACTAAGCTTCTTTCCAACAGTATCCATTGCAGGAGTCGCAGGAGTTGTATAACCATCAACAACAGATTGCCAAATATCAAAACCTAGAGCACTCAAATATGTTTCCATTCTTATGTTCCAAAACACATAATTAGTTCCATCAAACAAAGGTGCCCTATTTGAGGAGAATCCAGATCCATCATGACTAGCCATGTGTGTTTTTCATCTACCTTCTAGCCTGTTAGGCTTATCTTCAAAGGAACTTGCACTAATACCAATTGAAGAAAACACACTTATACTAAGAGGGGGGGTGAATCAATATAAGAACAATTTTAAACTTCTTTTAAAAACTGAATAATCAAAACTTGATAGTGCAAATGAACCATAAGCAAAATGAACACCAGTTTTATGTGGAAACCCTTTCAGGAAAACAACACGGGAAAATATTTGCTTTTATTAGTAAGTAGGCACCAACCTACAGGAGACACCAATCTTTTATTACAATAGTGAGCACCAACTTAGTTCATCACTGAAAATGAGAGGCACCAACCTTCACACTAACAGGTATAATATTTTTTTAATGGAAGACAAATAACAGCAAATATCTTCTTTAAATCAGCTTCTTCAAAAACTAAACTTTATCTCTACACTTATCTTCTTGTCCAATTCTACCCCTTACACCTTTCAAAAACTCTGCATTAGTTACTTTCAAATCCGCTTCTTTTCTCTTATGAATCTGCCATGAAAATTGCTTCACACAACTTTTTTGTCTAACTTCTTACACAAAAAAAAGGTGATTATTACATGCAAATTTGTACCATATCCTTTTCCCTTTTCGCTTCACAAAAAGACATAGCATTAATCTCCTTTTGTAGAATTAAAACTATAAGGCACTTTTTAATTTTACATGCATTGGTTTTTGCAAGCTATCTTTATGCTTATTTAGCATGCTTTGTTCTATCCATGCGCTTTTTTTTTGCATGCTTTTTTCATGCATAATTGGTACTTTCTTTTTGCATGCTTGGCTTCATGCATGCTTTGTTTCATGCAATTATCCAACTCCACGTTTCATGCAGTTATCCATAAGTGTGTTTCATGCAATTATCCATAAGTGTGTTTCATGCAATTATCCATAAGTGTTTTTCATGCAATTAACCATAAGTGGTGTTTCATGCAATTATCCGTAAGTGGCAACACAATGGGGAATATATTGTTGCATGTCCTTTATATATTGGTGCATGTTTCCTTTGACATCAATAACAATATTCTAACAAAGGGTACACACCTCCCTCTTCAAAGGCTTTTCGGACAACTCTTTTGTAGAGGTCGAGATAGAGTGATTGTGAAATTAGCTAAGATCAAAGCATCTTGGAAGACATCAAGTTGCACTATATTGAGTGATAGATGGCCAGATATATGTCAAAGGCCATTGATAAATGTTTTGGTGGGTTGTCCTGAAGGAGTTGTGTTCTTGAAGGTGATTGACACCATGAACCAAAAGAAAACTTCAATTATATTTTTCAAATATTAGAGGAATTTGTTCTTGAAGTAGGGGTGGAAAATGTGGTTCAAGTGGTAACTGATAGTGCATCAAATTGTGTGGAGCTGAGAAGCTGATTGTAGAGAAGTACCCACAAATATATTGGAGCCCATGTGCAGCCCATTGTCTGGATTTGTTGCTTTGTGACATGGCTAAATTCCCATGGGTACATGAAGCAATTCATAGAGGGAGAGCAATCGCAAATTTCATATGAAATCATTGTCTCACATTGAGTCTTTATAGGCAACATGCATCTATAGAGTTGTTGAGGCCTTGTGACACAAGATTAGCTTCATTTATCACTTTGAAAAGAGTGGTTGAAGAGAAAGCAGCTTTGAGATATGTTATTTGTTCCAATCAATGGGAAAATTCACCGCTTCCTAAAGGTCCTAAGGGGAAGAACATAGAGCAAATTATTTTAAACAGCAATTTTTGGGAAAGTGGAGCAAAGGTTTTGAATGTATATGAACCAATTGTTAACGTGTTTTGTATGGTTGATGGTGACACTCCTTGCCTTGGCGCGCTTTATGAAAACATAGATTGTTGTAAAGAAGCTATTCAAAAAGCACTAAATAATGTGGAAGCAAAATATATGGAGATATGGAAGACAGTTGATTGCAGATGGAAAATGATGCACACACCTCTACATGCAGCAGCTTGCTTTTTGGAGCCTAAGTTATTTCATATCGATAGGTGAGGTGATTGTGAAATTATGGCAGGGCTTTTAGAAGCCATTGAAAAGTTTGAATCAAATCAAACAATTGCGGCACTAATCAGAGATCAATGTTGGATATACAACAGAGGAGAAGGGATGTTTGGAATGTCGGAAGCCAAATATGACATGGCACGAATTGATGTACCTAGCTATAGATGGTGGATGACCTATGGAGCACAAACTCCTAAGCTACAACACTTTGCTATTCCAATATTGAGTCAAGGAGCAAGTTTATCAACTTGTGAGAGAAATTGGAGTTGCTTTGACCACATCCATTCCAAAAAGAGGAATAAATTGTTATCTGGAAAGTTGGGAGATCTTATCTATGTTCGCAGCAATTTAAAATTGTTCATGAAGAAATCAGCAAAGGACACTTCTTCACAACAACAAATTCTTGAAGACATAGCAGTGCCAGTTACAAATGAGCCTGACTTTTTAGATGATGAATTGAGTAGTAATACTGATGATGATGCTACATCATCTCAGCCAAGTGCTCTTGATGAATTGGAGCTTTTTTGAAGTTCTGAAGTCTTGACTCTTATTGTACCTTTTTGACAAAAGAACATCTTCGCAATTGTGATTTCACATGTTTTTTATGGTTTATATTTTATAAATGTGTCATTTTTTTATAATGATTTCAAATATATTTATCAATGTTAAACTATTTTGACAATTTTGTGGATATATTACTTATATTAAAAAAAAAAAATTACTTAAGGCGAATTTAATGCCGAATTTTTTTTCCGAATTTTTTCCTTGCTGAACTTCATCCGAATTTCAATGTTGCCGAACTCGAACTCAAATTTGAACCTTGTGACTTAGTCTTGACATAATGACAACAATGTGACATTCCTTCTTGACATCAATGACAACAATATTTTCAACAATTCTTGCTCACCAAAGAATTATAATAGCAAATACTGATGATTGCTAACCAGCATTTTATATTGTTGCACAGTTGCACTAACACCCTGCTGAGGGTTACCATAGGAGATCGTTATTATAATTCCGGTTACTATAGTCAAGTAAAATTCAATATAAAATATACATATTGCTCATTAATAGTAGCTAGCAATCATTGCTTATTCATCCCATATTCTGTTTACTATCACTGAAATCAGAAATATAACCATCTATTTATTTTATTTCCAGATTAAAATAAGAATACTTTATAGATGAATTATAGTGTTTGTTAAAACAAAAGAGAAATCAGAAACAGCATATAGTTGCAGCCGCCTAAGATTGATTTAGTTTCATCTTTCCAGCATTAGTTTTCAGTTTATCTTTTATAAGCATAAAACACAAAAAATATCAAAAATCCAGAAAATTCCCAAGAGGGATATTATAAGGGCAAGTTAATAACTGGAAGTTAAAAAGTATTATAAAAGAAATGCAGATGATAAAAAATGAGTTTGCGTTCTTATCATTTAAACATTACTTCAGGGAATGCAAAAAGTTAGTTGATAAATTAGCTAATAAAGGTATAGAGCAGCTCCCCTTCATAGCCAAAGTAAAGCCTTTGGAGTGGCATCTTGAGAATTTGCTACTAAATGAATATGCCAGAATGTTACCTCCCCCTATCCTACTTTCCATTCACTAGAAATATCATGACTTTTAAAGGGATATGTGCTCATGATTAAATGAGTTGGGGGAATACAATGAAAATGGCAAAGCATGGGAAAGCTTATTGACAGGAATGGAATCAATGTGCCTTTTCTGGCTATTTGAAAGCCTGTTAAGGAAAATGAAGGTAGGTGATGGTGCACATTGCAATCAAACAGTTTTAGTGCAGAGTGAGGTGGCGGTTTTGCAGGATGGATAGGAAGCAGTGCAGTAAGAGGATAGAAGCCTCAAAGTGGGAAGTTACAGATGAAAGATTGAGCAGAATATTCAAAATAATGGATGCAAAGGCATATTTTTTCAAACAGCTTCTGGGAGAGGAGGCAATGAGAGGAATGGGTTATATGCAATCAACTGACGAAATCTGCAAAGGTTTCATAAAGATTGAAGGTGAGGGTGGAGGATGAAGCAACAAAGGATTGGATTCTGCATATATTGACAAGGAAATTTATAAGTTGTTTCTCGATGTGGACATAGAGGAGGAGCTAAAAGAAAAAGAAAAAAAATGTTGAGGTAGTGAAGGAAACAGTGGAGGAATTCATAGTGGGCATCACTTCAATAAAGAATCGTTTTTCCAATGTGGAAATATTCTATAATTATATTACAACTGTGGTGGAGAATTGAAAGGTGATTCTACAGAACAAGAATCTTGAAATCTCTAATGTATTCACTGCACCATCCATTTATGGGGAAGGTGTACTCTGAGCTGCACAGAACTTGGAGTAATGCTAGTTAATATGTAGTGGTGCTGGAGTAATTGTCTCTAGCTTCATATTAGTGTTGGTATGAATCTTTTTAGATGGAATATTAGTGTAATAGTTAATAATATGGATGGATGGAAAAGTATAAGCAGTATGTAATAGCATTTTTTACAAGGGAGTGAACACCAATAGAATTCAGAACTAAATTATCTCAAATGAACAATCCTACCGAAGTATATTGGAGTGTGTAATATTTTAGGAACAGGTTATGTGGGGGATCTTGGAACTAGGCTTGGATTGTGAAGTGATGAACACTTTGCCCTGGTTCATGAGAATATTATCCCTAACTCATTAAATTAAATTAAATTACGTGTTTGAATATTCCAATCGTTGAAGTTTGAAATAAAGAATAATGTTGCAACTAAATAAATAAAGAAAATAGAATAAGGAGAAGACAATAGATAAAATTAAATCTACTTATACAAAATTTGGGGTAAATATTAATTAATAGATAAGAGCAACTCTATTTAAAGAAATAGTATAGAATATAAGAATAATTCTATGTAATATAAAATAAAAGATGACAGATAATATATTTATAACAAATAAAGAGCTATTAATTATTCAATAATTAAAATTGCCTACATCTTTTATATTGGAGATTTTTGTTAACTTTTTTTTTTTTTTTTGGAAATAAAATAAACATTTATTTTAGAAAATTCAAGAGGATGAGATTTGAGGAAAATAGAATTATTATTAGAAGACTTAGAAAAAAAGCAAAGTGGGGGCTTTTGAATAAAAATAGAATTCAACCAAGATTAGGCGGGATGGATGAATATTAAAATCACTTCATTTCATTACTTATTTTCACATATCAAAGAATTGGATTAACTTATTACATTCTTGAAGAGTGAAGAAGCTTTTTGCATAATGAAGAAAATAATTAAACAAAGAACAAGGGCAAGAATTCGGGATTGAGGGATTCAACAACAGATTGGAAAGGAAGGTAAGGAAGGCTCTTGACCATTAATAAATATCGAATTTGAATATTTATGTGGTTTAATAAATTAATACAGTATTTCAAAGTTAATTAAATTTATATTTGAAGATATTGAAACCTTTGGAGATTGCTTGTGAAGAAACTTAGCTTCTAGATTAAAAATCAGTAAACCAGATTAATGAAAGAATATTGAAATTATGTTATAAGAATTGTTGAGTTGATTTTGAATCACTGATGAACTGATTTCTAATGGCCAACCTCAGGACATCAGTCATGGAAGTAAACCCTGGTTTGGAAGAAGTTTAAAAAATCCTAGTCTGCAAAATCAATGCCTTGAACAATAAAAGCACTAATTAAAATTATGGGTCTGTGAATCTGAGTTATATTTGAATTGTCAAGTGTATTACTAATATTATAAACATATTGAATCAATCAATTTGAATTTATGACATAAGGATTTGTGCAATAGCTTCATATGCTTATTTTTTACTCAAAAGGATTGGCTTGCATCAATTTGAGTGTTGGGTATTAATTACCTGTTGAGTTTACATCTCTAGAATCTTCAGTGTTCCATTCTAAGACATCTTCCAACCAACAGAAAAAAACTATCTTATTGCAAGAAATAAAAATGGTAGTAGAAATGAACTTAGAAGAACAGAATATTACTTCTCATGCAAAGAACCATGAGGACCAGACCACAAATGCCAAAGCAAAGGACAAGTTCACCATGTGGAGGTGATATTAAACAAATACTCAAAGAAGCCAAATGAAGAGCCAAAAGGGAAAATGGTGGAGCCCAAAATTGTGATCGATACACCTAAGACAAAATTACAAGAGAAGGTTAAGAAGGAAATTGTCATGGTGTAGCACGTGAAAGAAAAAAATCAAAGCTACAAGAAATTGAGAAAAAGCAAACCTTGGAAGAATCCACCATGCAGGTCGAAGGTATGGAATTTGATGTAGCAAAAGATATCCTGTTGGCTTCTATGATTGCAAACCAGCAAAAGATTTATCTTAATGAAGGAGAGAATATCACTTGTTGAATGAGCAAGAGAAAAAGATGTTCTTGCTCAAAAAGCACCTATCAATCTTCAAATGATTGAGTAGGATAACAGTGATTTTCAAAATGTATGCAAAAACAAAATTGAAGAGAATCACTTTCATTTATCAACATTATTGTTTCTAGTGTTAATCTGTGCAGTTCACTGCCAAATATAGATTTTGTAATTGTTATATAAGGCTTGCCAACAAAACTAGTTTCAATCATTTTCAATTTCAATTTGTAATTCATTTAGAATACTAGAAGGCTTGCTGCTAAAATATGCAAATTTTTACTTCCAAATTTTGTAATAGTTTGCAATATTGAATTGTGCAGCTTGCCACCAACAAGCATTTCATTATAACATTATTCTAACCCTTTCACCATATGCTCTCACCTTGCTGACATTGCGATCTCAGTGATTAAATGGTGTTAAAGTTTCTTGTTTATTGGAAATTGCAAAAATCAGAAAATTTCTAATTCGGGACATTACAAAATCTTACAACTAAATATAACCTAATATATAATAATCTAATTTAAAAAAGCCAATTTCTTACCATTGATAATTCTAATTCTACTATATACAATAGCATAACAGTTCCAAATTACATATTTATTATTAACCCTACAACTAAATATAACCAATCGGATGTATCTTTCTTTCTTCATTTTTTTCCTGCATAACCACTTTTGTTCTTAAACAGCAGCCTTGAATATCTATAGAGGCGCAATCAAACATTTATACAAATAAACCATGTTTCTATGTAAATCCACAAATATTAACAGTTATACTGCACATATCATCTGCTTTGCATACAAAACACAAAATCAGCAATAATTGGACCACCAAGCACATGAATAGATAAACTCTGAACTGAGATTAAAGGGGCAAACAAATAGAAATGAAATTAAAAGCCATAGGGAAGAGAGACCAACCTTTGATTGTAGGAAACATATTTGTTAGGCATAGTGTCCCTTTCTATGAGTGGGGTGAGCTCTGTGCCACTGGCCCAAAGAAATAACATATGGCTTGGAATCATTTGCCCTGGCAAGACTCCACAATTCTGCCTCATTGCAGATTTTTCTCGCTCCTTGCTTTCAATTCCTTCCTTCTGGAGCTGTTTAAATGTCTTTATTTCACGGCCTAAAGATGGGATCCATGGGGGCAATAGCCTTCCCAATTTGTGGCAGAAAGCTGCTCCTGCTGCTGCTAATTTGACTAATAACAAAATTAAGAAAACCAATGAATAAAAGTAATCGTGTAATAAAAAATATTGGTGTTGTAAAAGACAAAATTATTGTGAGCTAAACATAAATCCACCCCAACATGAATAAAGGAAATGGAAGGTAATGGTACTAAATATGTTCCTAAAGGCATAAATGTACTAGTTTATATTTACAAATAAGACAGATAATCAAATGGAAATGTGGCTTAAATGTAATAGTTTGTATTTACAAATAACACAGATAATCAATATGCGAAAATTGTTTTTAAAAGGACATAAAATAGAAAAGAAAAATAAAAGGAGGGTCTTTCAGTGAATTAGCTAAGATTAAAGATTAAGGTAAATAATACAATAACTTATTTGCAAAAATAACAGGCTTGCATTCTACATGGAAAAATCAATGTCCTCTTTATTTAAAAAGCTAAAACTACAAATAGTAAGAAAACAGGATTGTGAAAGCCCACCATCAAATGTGTTTACTGCAGATTCCAAGCCATATACCATACCAATCGGTGTCCATTCATCCATGTCATCTCCCAAGACAAAAGTATCCTTATCAACAATACCACCAGCCAATGCGGTTCTAAGGGTAATTAGCTCCAGAGGCCCCCTGGTACGCCCTAGACGGTCCTTGTAATACCAACTACCATACCTCATTGCAACTGTTGAATATCAAGAAGAAAATTAAGTTTGCAATAAACTCTCCCAATAAACTACAAACAAAAGGGCTTAATATTTAGCATATTTCAGTATAGAGACTAGGCACCGTTCTGATGTTAAATAAGACAAATCAAGCACACTTCCATTGCATAGTAAAAATTTCCTAACAGTTTAGCAATTAATTTGATGATGCTTAAGAAATTTTAATTGAACTATGCTTTGAAACAACATCCACGCAACCCACAAAACAGTGCAACAAGAAGTTGCTTTGATTTGAATTTTTCAACGAGCTCCATAGCCAACACAACTAATAAGATGGTGAATCTAAGCTGCAGTGTTGTGGGCAATTAAGCGACCATCAGTTTATTGTTTGCAATCAACAAAGTATGCCAGTATGAACACCCAATGCCTAATCAAGACATGCAAATTCATTTTCCACAAGAACACAGTGCTGAAGAGAAAAAAAGTGATGAAGCTTGAAAAATGTGACAAGGCTGTTTTATTCCATGCTTCATTAATTTAAAAACAAATCCTTACTTTGATCTTTGATGAAGAAATGACAGCAACTGAATCCCAAAGGAAAAATAATGCTTGAACTGTATTTGCAATTTTGGCAATAAAGTAGCCAGGAATTAACAGAATCCAAATACAGCATATAAGAAGATTTATCAACCAGAAATAAAGCTGTGGAATATTTGGAAACTAGAAGTACAAGAGAAATGAACGCATGAAGGATTAGATTAAACTACCGCGACATGAAAAGAAAATCTACAAGACAGATCTTCCAATGATTCCATGCAAGAAAGAAACATGACAACAACAAGAAAATAGAAGAGGATAAATAACAAGTAAATTTGATAAAATAGAAAGTTCGAAAGGTACAGTGACACTCAATAGCATCATTATTAACCTCCAAAAGAATAATTTCATCCTTGTGTAAAAAAATAAAATCTAAAATTGTAACAACCACCCAACTAATCACTAATAAAGTATGTAAATTAGTGAATAACCACTCAATTAATCACTCCTTAAGTGTGGAAAACAATGAAATATATGAAGCTAATGGAGATCCAATCTAAAGGAGTGAAACAATTGACCTTTAATTTTCTAACATATAGAATGATTTACAGCTATTACCATTATCACAAGCCCATTTGCGATACCTGGGCATAAGTATAAAACTCGAATCCTAACAAGTTACAGCTGCTATTATGCACATTTTGAAATCAAGTTGATAACATATGCAACCAAATTACTTACAACAACCATGCTCTTTCAAAACAATTCCAAGATATCATATTGAAAATGAAATACAAGAATTTGAGTGAGAATCTAATTAAATAAGAAATAACTTAAACAATATTTCATCATTCACATTACAGCATCTATACCATTTTCTTCTATAACTTGAAGTAGAAGAAATAGAGAAAGAGCGTCATCAAGGTGATATCCACCCTACTACGAAGCATTAGCTTCCCAGTGCTACTCCACTAGAGAAGCCCAACCCATCACAAAGGATCTAGCAGTATGTAGCCAACATGAATGATGGAATCCAATTCACTATGTGAGCCCTTGCCAATTAGCATACCTATATGCTCATGCATCACATATCCAATACTCTTGTATATTGTTAAACATATCATGGAGGGTGATATAAATCCCACAAGGTAACACATTTATGCATGGAAATCAATGGAATTCAATGTATACAACCTCGAATGTCTACTCATCTCACAATGATGCCTTGACATTCTATAAGGTGGGTAAGATAGTAATCCGATGACAAATGCTTATATTGGCATTAGTCAAGAACGTAATTTCAAAGTAATGACATTTATTTAAATAGTATGCCAAGATGGCTACTCCATAAACCACATGTTCCCTAAATATACTTATCACTACGCAATTTAGGAACCTAAGCTCTTACTTCCAAATTGCTAAGGTTGCATGCTTAAGCCATATAAATCAATTCACAATTTTTAATCTGCAAGTTGCAGCAAAAAAGGACAGTGTTTAAAAAAAATCATAACTTCTATCTTCTTTGGCCAAATTCAAAACTTCAATATGTTTCGGAAAGGTGGAAGAATGAAAAACAAAACCGGGAAATTGTTTTTCAGGGATCCCAGCCATGTAAGAGCAGTTTGGTCTGCAATACAGCTCACTAGATTCCCCAAAACAGCAGTATAATAACAGGACAGTCTTGTTATTTAAAAGCTAATGCTTCAAGTTCCACTTGGAATCATGGAGCCAAGGGTTACAGAATATTATCAGATATAATTCAACCCATTTATTGGCCTATTTGTTAAGTAACAGATTTATATGAAGTTAACCACATCCAACGGATTAGCATTTAATCTTATCATGGAAAAAAAAAAAAAATCCACACTACACAGATATTTAATTTTATAGATAGAAAACATCATGTTTGCACCTATGCTTGAAATTTGTGCTGATTATATTTCTAATCCTCCATTATCATAATTCTACTTCATATATTACTTAAAGCCATAAGTTATTAGTGAAGAGAAAGAGGTAATGGTTGCCTAAAATGCTTAATAACATTTGTGAGTCTAGAAAGCTGAAGATAAACTGCAATAGCCACATTATTTAGAGAAAGTGGGACAGAAAGATTCACACTAATAGCCTTTAAATATTCTAATGATAGTTTTTTCAATGGTTTCTATTGATTTATGAAATATCAAGGTTAGTGACCAGCTCTTTATGTATAATACAAAGGCTCGTAACATAGTCTGTTTGCCCAGCAATAGGGAAGTTTTACAAGTGAATCCTTTGAAATTCAAGACCTTAATGTATTTGTTTATGCATCCTAATCCTTTAGGAAATACATTATGCAAAGACGAATTTGCAAGCATAAATTCATGATCCATAGAGAGATGCAATAGCTACAAGTTCCATTCTCAAGCATGAAATTCACAATCTAGTACCAGGATTTTCTTAGAAATAGAACCTAAATTGTGCCGAATTGTACAGATATGTGAGATTGCAGGCATGGAAGGATTGCAGTCAAAAATTACATTCAAAATTTGGATGTTAGAATCAAAGTTATCCTTAGAACTTATTAGACACACAGCAACTATTATTATCTCACAGGAGAGGAGACAGTGAATACAAAACGTGGATGGGAAGGAAAATTTTGCCACCTATTTTTCTTCATTCATTAACTCTCTCATGGGCAGTCTAGAATTAAAATAAATAAATCACACCATTCTCCCTTATTTATTTTCAACATTTCTATGGTGGGTCAAGGCAGCAGCCTGCCTGTCGCTAGGATGGCCATATATGAGCAAGCTTTCTTTCTAACCAAGCAGGGAGTGCAAATTTGTCTCTAAACCATTGGGCCTTAAATTATCACAAAACAGTTTCAGGTTCTTATACTTTCCTTCTTCAACCATCATCAGTTCTGTGTTTTGACATGCATTTACACACAGTTAAATAAGAGCTTGAATTCCTTATATAATGACTGTAATTTAGAAGCAATTTCAGTGCCATCCCACTGGGGTATGAATCGCATAAGCAGCCAACAAACAAACATATATAAAAAGCTACAAAAACAAAACCTTTAAGAAATTTAATTAATCTTGAAGTCAAGCCGGCTCCTCTACTATGAATCCCACGTCCTTCATTCTCCTTCCTTCCCTGAATCTCCCTCATGCAAAGTCCTAAGAAAAAAAATTTTAAGCAAATTTTGCAACTGGCATGCATAAAGCCAAATTCCTCCCTTCGCCAGCATCCAGCCACGGGACTTTCATGCAAATTGTGGAAATGTAGATAAAGGCACATGGAAGAAGCTTTATTACTATTACCTTTAAATAAATATGACAATTTCCTTACTAAAATAATTATATTGTCATATATTTTTAATTTATTTTATTTTATCCTTACAAACAATCTTTAAATAAAATAAAAAGATAATTTATAATATCTTTATTAAATATAATACTATTTATTAATAGTATTAAATTTATTTATTTATTTATTAATAATAATTAAACAAAAGCAAAATATTGTTTTTCTTCCTCATGTCAAATCCCATTTAGTTTGGGATCCATTATAACAGATTGTCAAAATAAAATTATATAACAAAAAGTAGCACATTTTTGAGCTAATTGGCTCATGACCCAATACTAACACGAGCTCATTTAATTAACCTCGATTTTATAAAGAGATTTCATTCTCATATAATTTATATATAAGAACCATTTATAAAATAATATAATTATTCAAATATAAGAACATGAAATGTCTATCCTTAATCACACACTTATATGCAACCCAACTACATGAGTCTACGTGCATGTGTGATTCCATCACGATTGGTTACCTCTACTTGCTAGAACCTTCTCGATGATACTCTCTCTCCAATATGAGAAAATATCAACAGTTCATGGTGTACTTATGAAATAGCATGCATAATTAATCATCATCATGATAACCATTCTTAATTACCCTTCAAGCAATAATTAGTGCGACCACATTGTCTTTCCTAATCACTTGTTATTGAACAATTAATACAATAATTAAGTGATTAAGATAAGCTAATTAAACGGGATGTGACAAAAATACAAGTAAGCCTCTGAATACCCAAAATTCTGAAAAGAATTTCTGTTTTTTCTATGTTCCATGGTGTTTCCAGGACAAGAACAGCAAGGGACAGCAGGATGCACTTTGGGGATAGCAGTATATATATATTATGTATGACAAGAAAATAAAAGAGGATGAATAACACACAAATTTGATAAATTGAAAGCTTGAAAAGTACAATGATACTCAATGGCATCACTATTAACCTCCAAAAGAATAATTTCATCCTTGTGTTCAAATATTAAATCTAAAATGCAAGTAAGCTCTTATGTACAATGAAATTCAGAAAAAACCAACTTTGTTTTCTTTGTTCCACAGCGTTTCCAGGTCAGGAACAGAAAGGGACGGCAAGAGTTTTGAGGACAGCATTATATATAATTAACTTTGATGACACCGCCTGCAGCAATCCAAGTGAATCCAGTGCAGGATGTGTAATAAAAGACTGTAAAGGGAAAACTGTAGAAACCCTTGTTTCCCCGTTTCCTGAATCTGACTGAATTTTTTGGTGTTTTGCGTTTTTTGATTGTTTTTGGGTTTTTGTGCAATAAAGGTAAATTGCGATTTTTGCAAGAATTGAAAATAAATCCAAATAAAAATAAATCTACTCCGATAACAATAGTATTTAGGGCAAATACTGAAGACAATATATTATTTATTCTTCTGAGATGAATACATATAGGATCCAGTTGCATGCAAGCAAAAAGCAATGAAATATTATTTAAGAACCTGGCAATCTGGCTGTAATAAATGAACTGCTGTAGCTGGTACGGCTGAGATGATAAATTACTTTCTCTTTCCGTCTGGTGCTCTGGATAAGATCTCAAAGCTTAGGCGCCTCCAGAAATGATGAAAGATGACCTTAAGGAAAGGCGTTTTCTCCAGAACAAAGGACGGCTCCCTTTTAAATGGTACGGCCAGTATATAGAAAGGTACGGCCTGGTACAGGTACGGCTAGGTCAGAAACAGCAATTAATAAATGTACGGCTCCTTCACAACTCTCCAGATCTCCAGAATATGTGCGCCTAGATGAATGAATGTCTTCAGGATGAAAACTCCTCTGAAAACCCTGAATATAAATATCTCTGATGTTTTGTGATTCCTCCTGAATGAAGAAATCTCTCAGCTGCAATAGATCAGGTGTTATTTCACACCCTCTGAACTGCTTCAATGGAGATGGCTCGTTCCCCAATGAATTTCGAGACTCAAACCCTAAGGTTCTGTGCTCAGACAAAACTTGACCAATTTTCCAAAATCAATAATCACATAATGGCTCAAAACCCAATGCAAATGCACTATATTTCTCAAAAGTGCGATTTCCTCAATAATAGGGTTTATTAAAATATTCGACTTTTAATTCTTTTAATCTTTCCATAGTCTCAGCCAAATTTTTATAATAAAATATAATTGTCAATTTGGCCCCTTCTGATGATGGCGACCCCCTCAATTAAGAATCACTTAAGTTATAATATAATATTATAACTTTATATTATAATCATCAAATAATTAATATTTAATTAATACAATTAAATATTAATATCTCTCTCGTTATTCATCCGATGACTGATCCGTCTGAAGCTGACGAACACTGAAGTGATTATGAACACTGCCAAATCCATACTGCTAAAAATAGCAGGGGTCCCACACCGACTGCCAAGAACTGCTAAAAATAGCAACTTCAGTAAGAAGTCTCCCAGTCGAGCTCCTAACGAAGTTTTCGCCAATCATCAAAATCAGCTTAACCGGTCAGAGCTAGCTCCAACGCGGACCCTCTATCCAAATATCACCACGAGGGTCAGATGATAGGCCAATCCCAGACTCCAAGAGATGTCACTGAGAAGGGGACATGACAGTCCGCCCCTCCTGAAATTGCTTGTCCTCAAGCAATCTCAATGTCGGATGCTACAGAATATCCTCGCTCTCCCATGTAGCATCCTCAACAGGCAAATCTCTCCATTTCACCAGATATTCCCTGATAGTCCTCCTACACAACTGTCGCTCCCTATACTCCAGGATGGACTCAGGTACTAAAATCAGCTTTCCCTCATCATCTAAGGGAGGTAGAACTGCAGACGGTACCACACGATGACCCAACGCCTTCTTGAGGCGTGATACATGAAATACATTGTGTACCCCTCGCCGCTAGAAGTTTTCAAGCTCATAAGTCTCCAACCCTACTCGAAAGGACCAGAATAACGTGGTTTAAGCTCGAATCTTACCTTCCTTAAGAGTGGATCGATGGTAGGGCTGGTAAAGATGAGGTAAACCATGTCACCAACCTCGAAATGTCTCTCCGTCCTCTTCTGATCCACATACTGCTTCTGCTGATTTTGTGCCTTGGCTATATTTTCCTTGAGAGCCCTCATAGTATCCTGACTCTCCTGCAACCAACCTCCTGCACTCGGCACTCTACTGTCGCTCAGTAGCAAATCAAGGAAACTCGGCGCCTCATACCCGTACAACGCCATGAAAGGTGACATCTGAATGGTCATATGGAATGTCGAGTTATAGCAATACTCACACAAATGTATCCATTTGACCCACGCCTTCTGCTGCCCTGCTATGTAGTTTCGGAGGTAACCTTCCACCCACTTGTTCACAATCTCCGTCTGCCCATCAGTCTGCGGGAGGTAACTAGTGCTCGGAGTGAGCTCGGTCCCACAAAGTCCGAATACCTCCTCATGTAGTTACTAGAACTAATCCATCTCTGCCACGATGCTCGAGTAACCCATGAAGTCTCGAATACTCGCTAAAGAATACCTTTGCTACCAGGTAGCTATATAGGTCATGGTGATCTGAAGAGGCGGGCATACTCGTAGTTTCCATCCACAACTACATAAATGCAATTCACTGGTTTTTGTGGCAAGTCTGCATTAAAGTCCATTGATTAGCATTCCCACTTCCGCCGGACCGGAAGTGGTCAGAGAACCTCACGGTATGTGTTCTCTCGCTTTGTTCTCACTGACAAATGGCACTCCACGACGATAGTGAACAACCGCCTTGAGTCCTTTCCATGAACCTCTCCCCAGATTCCCGTCGAGAGGGTTTGAAGTATTCGATTGTCCCGTCAGAGGCATGTCATGAAAATCTCAGATAACAATGTTCTCGACCGACTGTAATATCTCGTTTGTAAATAGATCATTACTTATAAGCCGTGAGCACTGTATCAACTCCGCTAATCCTCAACAATGCCGAGGCCCAACTATCCTGGTATCGCCACTTTCATATGCCTAATCCTCCTCCGAGATATGAACCATAGTGCTCAAATATGGTCTACGTGAAAGTGTATCAGCCACTACGTTCTGTGTACCTTTGATATATGAGATATCAAAGTCATAAGCCTGCAACTTACTGACCCACTTCTGCTGTCTATCATTGAGATCTCGCTGCCCCAAGGAGTGTCTCAAACTGTTATGATCAGTTTTAATGCAAAATTTGCTGCCAACAAGATATTGTCGAAATTTTGCTAAGGCATGCATAATCGCGAGCATCTCCTTATCATATATGTTATACAATCTCTCCGGTCCCCTGAGCTTGCGGCTCTCATACACAATCGGGTGCTTGTCCTGCATAAGCACCGCACCAATGCCCTCACCTGATGCATCACATTGAAGTTCAAACGGCTTCGTAAAGTCGGGTAGTGCCAAAACAGGGCAAGTGGTCATCAACTCTTTGAACTTCACAAACACCTTTGTGCCCTCGCTGTGGTCCAACAAATGCCCTCTTTCCGCAAGAATCGGCTATCTAAGCCGTATGTCGAATAACCATTCAATGACCCACGGGTAGAATCCACACAAACCGGTGAAACCCTCTCAACCGTATAGTCGCTTTGCCGCGGTGGCTACCAAGAACAATGGCGCTGGATCTTTCAGATCCATACACACCCATCCAAGACCGATAATAGACCTAGATATAGCAATTTGGTCATCCCTAAGCTCACACTAGATTCCTTGGCGTACAAGGACTCCCTCTCCAAAATACTCAATATGGTCTCCAAATGAGCCAAGTGCTCCTGCCATGTCCTGTTGTATATGAGAATATCATCGAAGAAGACTAACACAAACCTCCTCAGCAATGAATGAAAAACCCTGTTCATCGTAGACTGAAAGGTAGCTGGCGCATTAGTGAGCCCAAATGGCATCACTACGAACTCAAAGTGACCACAATGACATCTGAAGGCTGTCTTCTCTATGTCCTGCTCACGGACTCTAATCTGATGATAACCCGACCGTAAATCAATTTTGGTAAAGTAACAGGCACCATGGAGCTCATCAATAAGCTCGTCAATCCTCGGTATCGGGTACCTGTTCTTAATTGTCCTCTTATTCAGGACCCTGTAATCAATGCACATGCGTAACGTTCCATCCTTCTTCTTTACCAAGACAACCGAAGAAACGAACGGTGGTTTGCTAGGTCGAATGTGACCCATAGCAAGTAACTCCTTTATTGTCTTCTCTATCTCATCCTTTAACCTCTTAGGATGCCTATAAGGAGTTATCATCACGGGCTTAGCACCCTCCTCGAGCTCAATAATGTGCTCTATGCCCCTATCTAGAGGTCTACCTAGCGGAATATCACTGAACACCTTATCATGCTTAATCCTCAACTTCTGAATGTCCGGATGATATTCTATCTTTTGCTGTCCCTCCTGTATAGGTGTTAAATGACACTCGGCAGCCCACTCTACCATGTCGTGACGCATGAGCCGCTCCATCCGGCGAAAAGAAATTGTTTTGATGTTGTTGTCCCGTATTGCTTTTAGTATGTGAGTCTTCCCGTCAACATCAAAACGGATCTCCATGTCCTTGAGACGAAGTGTGACCTCCTCCAATGAATGTAACCACTTCATTCCCAAGACCAAATCAATGTCCCCCATATTAACAACATAGTAATCTGCCTTGAACTCATAATTGTTCAAGCGTAAAGGGAGATCCTTTATCATGCGTTCACATCTCAAGGTGTATCCATCAGCCACAGTAACCCTTATGCCCTCGAACTCCTCAGTGATGAGTCCGCGCCTCTCAACGAATCTAGCATCTATGAAATTATGCGTGGCTCCTGTATCAAGTAGGGTAATGACCCTCTGTCCTGCCAACACACCACGAATCCTGAAAGAACCCTCCAGCTGAATGCTAGATAAACGGGCCTCCTGTATCTGAAGCTCGGGCTCTGTCTCAGCTCTAGGCTCTGGAGCCTCTGACTCTGAATCCTCGGAACTCTCCTGCTGTTCGGAATTTTCTGATTCTGAGTCCTCGTAGTACGCCCACATCACTCGATTTGCCTTGCCCTTAAGTCTTAGAGGACAATCGTGATTGGCGTCATAAGGTCCTTTGCAGTAGAAGCAAAGCTTCTTCCTGCGTAGGTCAATAAGGGCTTCACGATCCAAAGGTGGGGCTGCTGATTTACCTTTTGAATCGTTTCTAAAGTCTGATTTTTCTTTGTAAAAATCAGATTTATCCCTATTTCTATTAAAGCCCTTATTATCCCTGAATGAAGAATTACCTCTGGAGTTAAATCTACTAGACGGTGCTGCTAACTCCATGCTTCGTGCTTTCTTCATCGCCTCCTGTAAAGGAGGATCAAAGGCTTTGATCCAACCTCTCAATGGTTCTGTCAAACCCTCCATGAAGAGCACTACCAAACGCCTCTCTGAGATGTTAGGGACCATAACGGATAACTTCTGGAAGTCACCAATGTAGGTCTCTAAACTGCCACTCTGCCTCAACTGCGCTAAGTCTCTGAAGTAGGTTTCCGGATCCTTCCTGTCAAACCGCTCAACTAATCTGTCCACAAACTCCTGGTATGTAGTGATCCTGTCATGCTGTAAGGTTACCATACCATGGTGCCACCAGTCGTAAGCCACTCCCTCGAGATGCAGTGTAGCATATCTGATAGCATCTCTCTCAGCCATCGGGCGTAGTGTAAGGAATGTATCTAGTTTGCTAATCCATGCTTGGGCTGTCATCTTACCACTCCCATCGAACATCGCCAATGTGAGCAGGTTTGTAGCATGTTTTAGATCATTGTTCGGCTGTCTAGGTCTCCAATCCTGTCGAGCTCTGTTGTGTTCTCGCCTCTGTGTAATAAAACGGTCAAAAGTGATCCTCTCTCTGACCGCAGGCGGTACCAACTCCCATTCCTCGTTCGCTGCCATAAGAGTATCAGAACAAATCATCCTGCTCCTCTCCTGGTATAGCCTCATCGGGCTCTCTGTCTGGTGAAAGTAGGCCTCATAGGCCTATCTGCTGTCGTGACACTGTCCTAGGAGCTCTCCGTGATCCCGCATCACTCCTGTCATCGTCACGATGTGGTGACGGTCTCCGCGAAGTACCCAATCTCTGAAGTGCACTGCCACCTGCTGTAATACATCATCGGACCGCCGTTGACCTGCACGAAGATCTCTGAGTGCATGCAATACCTCTGCATCGTCCTGATCTCTGTTATTAGGTGGGATCTCTATCCTAGGTATATCTGTTCTGTTAGCCCTGTCATTCCTGTCAGCCATGTTTCCTGGCTGCTGCTCAAACTCCGTTGCCTGTCAATCAAGGCACGTCTGCGTGTATAATACCTGTATGGTTCAGACTCTTCTGGCTGCATATGATGGCTAAACCCTCAGGATGGCAGGATTTAGCTCTGATACCACTGTAGAAACCCTTGTTTCCCCGTTTCCTGAATCTGACTGAATTTTTTGGTGTTTTGCGTTTTTTGATTGTTTTTGGGTTTTTGTGCAATAAAGGTAAATTGCGATTTTTGCAAGAATTGAAAATAAATCCAAATAAAAATAAATCTACTCCGATAACAATAGTATTTAGGGCAAATACTGAAGACAATATATTATTTATTCTTCTGAGATGAATACATATAGGATCCAGTTGCATGCAAGCAAAAAGCAATGAAATATTATTTAAGAACCTGGCAATCTGGCTGTAATAAATGAACTGCTGTAGCTGGTACGGCTGAGATGATAAATTACTTTCTCTTTCCGTCTGGTGCTCTGGATAAGATCTCAAAGCTTAGGCGCCTCCAGAAATGATGAAAGATGACCTTAAGGAAAGGCGTTTTCTCCAGAACAAAGGACGGCTCCCTTTAAATGGTACGGCCAGTATACAGAAAGGTACGGCCTGGTACAGGTACGGCTAGGTCAGAAACAGCAATTAATAAATGTACGGCTTCTTCACAACTCTCCAGATCTCCAGAATATGTGCGCCTAGATGAATGAATGTCTTCTGGATGAAAACTCCTCAGAAAACCCTGAATATAAATATCTCTGATGTTTTGTGATTCCTCCTGAATGAAGAAATCTCTCAGCTGCAATAGATCAGGTGTTATTTCACACCCTCTGAACTGCTTCAATGGAGATGGCTCGTTCCCCAATGAATTTCGAGACTCAAACCCTAAGGTTCTGTGCTCAGACAAAACTTGACCAATTTTCCAAAATCAATAATCACATAATGGCTCAAAACCCAATGCAAATGCACTATATTTCTCAAAAGTGCGATTTCCTCAATAATAGGGTTTATTAAAATATTCGACTTTTTAATTCTTTTAATCTTTCCATAGTCTCAGCCAAATTTTTATAATAAAATATAATTGTCAATTTGGCCCCTTCTGATGATGGCGACCCCCTCAATTAAGAATCACTTAAGTTATAATATAATATTATAACTTTATATTATAATCATCAAATAATTAATATTTAATTAATACAATTAAATATTAATATCTCTCTCGTTATTCATCCGATGACTGATCCGTCTGAAGCTGACGAACACTGAAGTGATTCTGAACACTGCCAAATCCATACTGCTAAAAATAGCAGGGGTCCCACGCCGACTGCCAAGAACTGCTAAAAATAGCAACTTCTGCAAGAAGTCTCCGAATGAGCCCGAACGAAAGCCAACTGATCAAACTCTGCCAACTGAAGCTGAGCCAAGCTCCAACGTGACCCTCTATCCAGTCTATCAGCCTACGAGGGTCGTATGATAGGCCAATCCTGTCTTCTGAGAGATGTCACTGAGAAGGGGACATGACAAAAACAGTTGGGCTATGTCAAGAGAACTCACTCGTGGGACCAACAACAAAGCTGAAGCACAAGCTATACCACTTGGCCTGCAAAGTTTGCAAAGAGCAAGGAAAAAATGACATACATACATACATAGAAGAATATTCTATGGTGATAGTATGTAGTCAAAAAATCAAACACTACATACTAGAATATCAAAAACATCATGGAACAGATATAGAAGAAGCTAAGCTCAATGAAATCATATCCAATACAGAACATTTTCTGATAATGCAAGCCTTATAATGTAGTTGATTTTTGTTTACAGATTTCTGAAGTGACTCCCTTTTCCTCCCAATGCTGCCTATACTTATGCTTCCTCAATCATAAGCAATCCAGTCCTCAATTGACGATAGTCCGACTAACAAGTCCATCCTTCAATCTATGACAATTAACTAACAAACTCATCCTTATTTAACCAACCCTAACTAACTCATCTGCCTTATTTCCTTATTTAACTAACCCTAATTGAGTCATCTACCTTAGTTCATGATTTCCTAACTATTCCTACACTACCAGTCAACTCACTCAATGCCTCTCCTACACTGCCAATATACTACACACCTCAAAAGGCGAATTTACAAAGCAAGAAAAAAGGTGCATGTGTACAAATTATTTATGCATTGATGACCCATGATTGCAAATCTTAAGAAAATATACAATCATGAGAATTCACAATCCAAATAGCACACATTTAAATGTGAGGTCCCAATTGCCTGTGTGACATGGATGAGCTTCCCAGTTAGAGAAGGATGCTAACATTAAGACCCACCATACAAAAAGATACTACTTCATAAAATCCCAAAATGTGTTTCCGACCTCAAAGTCATCCTGAATTACTTATTTGGGCATGGGATGACCACTAAAAGGCTGTGAAACCTTACACAATGCCTTCCAAAGGCTATAATCTTCAAGTTAATAAGGAAGCTCATTCCCCTTTAATTCCTTCAGAAACGCCCAGTCTCTATCTTCTTCAAACTCCGCCAAGAAATTCACTAGTTTTTTGGATTGTATTTTCTCTTCCAGCTCTTGGGTCGTGGGGTTTTCCTTGTGTTCAAACAAGCAATCCTCATTAAAGTCACCACCCTTGAATCAAAAATAGTTATGTGGAAGGTGCTTTGTTTCCTGTTGAAAAGTTTTCCACCTCTTCATATATCTTTTGCATTGTGCTTCTGACAGAGGTTTTAAAGGGCCATTCACTTTGCCTATTTCTTCACCCTTCCTTGGCCATACCCAGCCCAAACTAGGCCACTCCATTGATTCAAGATTTAGGGTTTTGACAGTTTTATGGTTACCAAAATAGGTGTTTACAGTAGCATAACCAATATACTACTACTAAAGATGCAAAAGAACGGCTGCATTTTTTTATTTTTTTTTAACTCGAATTCATTGTTTCCTGCTTATACAGTTGTGCTTGTTCACTGCGGGCTTAGAGCAATAGACAATAACATTTCGCATATCATCCTGCTGAGTTGAATTGTGTTCATACTCATATGATAAATCTTTAAAAAAATATTGTTTAAAAATGTTTGTCATTATAAGATAAGGATTTTTTTCTGTCATGGAAGCAATTCTAAATTTGGTATATATTACTTGAGGGTGTAAAGGAATAAAACATTTTTCTTCCAAAGTCTTGCCATAAATCAATCAGGATATGCAAATTATTTTAAAAATATGAGTTGAGATAGTAAACAAAATATGCTTTTTAAAATGATAAATAGGGAATAAGAATTAGCTTTGTGTGCATGTTGTAGACCTTTTTGCTGTAGCCTGTGGTTGGTGATCCAAAATGAAACTCTATGATTGGACCTAGAACTGCACTCCTCTGACAGCCTACAACATAAGTTGTTCTTTGTTATGTTTCAATTCAACAATTACAAAATTGATCTCTGCTCTTGTCCATTCAACCATGTATATGCAGAAATGACTTATGCATTGTTGAATTTTAGAAGCTTGTTTTCCTTGGGTATACAAGTGGGAGTTTTCTATGCCAGGATTCTGTAATGTCCCCTTCTCAGGCCTAGTTAGTTATTTTGACAGTTAGCCTATTCCAGAGTTCCCATAGGCTAATTGATGGTGGTTAGGGGACTCCAAGGTTCTCAGAGAGCTTAGTATCAGGTTTTCTTGGCATCCAGATGTTTTGGCATTTAGATGGCATTCAGGCTGGCAGTAGGGCTCTTTGTAATGTGTTTTGCCATTTGGGTTGTTCTCCACATTTCTTGGAGCAAATGGCTATTTTTAGTAAGTGCCCATTTTGGCAGCTAGCATCTTTCCTCGATATCAGTTGCTTCTTGGTGTGATCAGTTTTCATTTCCGATGCATTGGCGGTGTTTTCCATAACGAGGATGGGATTATTTAAATATTTGCACTAAAGTTATAAAGTAATGTTTTAATATTCACTTTAGTGTTAAATATTATAAAGTGTTAATATTTTCCCCATGTTGGATGCCTAGGGAAGTGACATATGGGGACTTAAGTTGTTTTAGAATTGTTAAAGGGGACTTTTCAAGGGAAAATGAAATAATTGAATTTTTAAAATGCCATTTTTCCCTCCAACTCTATATAAAGGGGTCTTGGCTCTCATTTTCCTCACTTGAGTTTGCACACATAACAGAATGTTGTCAAAATGAACATTGAGTTCTTCAAGGAGTAAATTGAGGACGAAACCCTCATCAATATTCATTGGTTTCGATGGTGCAAGATCCATCCTAGTTGGTCGTGTGTTTTCACTCAGAAAACACATTGATTTTTCATGGAGTTTTAATTTCAGGGGTAGAAAAAAAATGAGGATTTTCATGGTTTTTTTATTTGCAGATTTGAAGTTCCTTTTTGGGTGATTTTTGCAGTGTTTTGGTGTTGAGTTTGGTGGTTGCTTTTTGGAGTTTGAAAACAAGCTGTACCAATGCCCTAGGACAAGCCATACCATCTATTGCAACTTGTGGGAATTGATTTATGGGATAAAATCAATCATGTTACTTTGGAAACTTCAGTACCAGCCTGGGCGCCATGATATTGAGTGCTTATTTGAAGTATCAATGGAGATATGATATAGTGTGAAGGGCTATACACCCTCCGGGTGTGATTAAGAGCTTGGCGTGGAGTTTTGGAAGCTGGTCAATAGGGTTTTGAGGGGTATCTTCAGCCAAAGGGTGACGCCCAGCCTTGTAGTCTTATTTACTACCAATTTCAGGTGGGACAAACTTCATATGAGGATGCAATGATTTTATCAAGTAAATCACCCCTGTTCCGGCACCATGGTTTGAGTGAGCAGATTGAAGCATAGTAGCAAAAATCTTTTGGGAAAAAATGACCAAACCAAACGTATAAGATTTTTTTTTTTAAATCAGGTTTTTAAAAAAGCATAAAAAATTGTAGAGCAAAAGACAAAAACTACTTTTTTTGAAATTGAAAGGCATTTCCATAGCATAGAGATATAGAGAGCAAATAAAATAAAGAGTTTAACTAATGAATTGTAGAAAATAGATATTTGTTGTTTATATTCATATCACTGATTACATTGCATTGCATGTCTTTCAAAGCATTACTTCACATTGTATAAGTAATAACTAGATGTTGATAGATGACAAAATTTCAATTACTATATAGTTTGTACAAAGTCAACCTATAAATTAAGTACAAAGTTTCAAAAAATTAAACATAGCCAATGATTGATGCTACTACAAATAGAGCTATGCTAGAGGGTTGTAGGTCCTAATGATGAAGCTCCTGGTTTAGAGTCTCTCCTAAGTCGTTCAACCTGATGACTATCCAAGTTGGCCTCTAGGATCTCAAAATCCTTAAGCTCAAGAAAGTCATCATCACCAACAATCCACTTAGACACTGGATCAATCTCATCAAGGTCAATTGGCTCATCATCCTCAATGGTATCTGGTTTTGTCCATTGACGAAGTAGTCTTGTGATTACAAGTGAATAACATTATGAATACAACTACAAATTTACAGCTATGATTGCAAGTATACTAAAAGTCTAACCTTGAGCTTTTTTTAGCTTCAAGAGGTTGTGGTGAACAAACACTAGGTCATTCATACATTGTTGTGTTAGACGGTTGTGTTTCTTCGAACGTATGTGTTCAAAAACAATCCAAGCACTCTCACAAGCAAATGAACTGCATAGCTGACTCAAAATGCGTCTAGCCATCCATCTAAGATTTTTGGTTTCATGACCAAAAAAATCCCACCATTGCGTTGAAGAACACATTATTTGGAGGTGAAATCATGAATGAATATCTTGAAATAATAACACATTAAATTACATGTCAAAAAATAGTGACTCAAAATTTTGACTCTATTACCTGGTTTGAAGGTCTTCTTGCCTTCCATGGCAGCCTTAGATGAGAGAAAACCCCTTGCTTGCTTGTACATTGGCAACTCTGCCATAGCTACCTTCAACGATTTTGTGGTAGTAAACATTTTCTCCATGCACATAAATAAGCCTTGTGTGACCTCACCATCATCATGTCTAAATGAAGAGTTATAGAACAATGTTGGATTGAGATAATATCCTGCAGCATGGAGAGGAGAGTGCATTTATCTATCCCATCTTCTATCAATTATATCTCGTAATGGCATATACTTGTCTCTCTTATTTTCCACCCTACCCCTTATCACCTCCTTGGCCCTTTCCATGGCCTCATACAAATATCACATGGGGGATTTATCCCCATCCACTAGTCTCAAGACTTGTACTAGAGGCTCTAAAAACTCTACAACTTGTTCAATTGCATACTAAAAACTAGTAGAATAAATGTACTCTGCCACAACTATGTTATCTGCTTGATTTGTGAAGCTAGACTCAATCCACTCGTTTGAAACAAACATTTGTTTCAAATTCATTTTTGGTTGGCAAAGAGTCTATAGTGCAAGAAAGTGTGTAGCAAATCTTGTCACCCCTGGTCAAACAAGCTCTTTGCCCTCTGTGAAAGAGTGCATCATACACAAAACCCTCATGTGGTTATAGATGAATTTGGTAATCGTGCAAGCCTTTTGCAACACCTCCTTAACCAATTCAAGTTTTCCAATGTCCTCTAGAGTTAGATCAAGACAATATGTTGCACATGGGGAAAAAATATAGAGGAGTATTTGCCTGTCAAGAGTCTCCTTGCAGCAACACAAGCAACAGCATTGTCTATAACGAACTAGACCACATTATTTGGCCCTACATCTATGACCACCAGGTCATACATTTTGAACAATGCAGCTGCAGCTTTGATTGTAGCTGATGGTTCCACAAATTTCAAAAATATTGTGCCAATATCACAAGACACAAGAAAGTTGATGAGGGTTTGATTCCTCCTATCTGTCCATCCATCTGACATTATGGTGCAACCAGTCTTTGCCCACTCTAGTCGATGTTCATCGAGAACATCATTAATATCTTGTACTGCATCATTAAGCATAGCAACCCTCAATGTCTCATAGGATGGGGCTTTGAACCCAAGACTGACACCTATAATAGCATCCACCATACCTTGCCAAAATGGAGACCTGGCAACATGGAATGGCAAGCCAAAGTAGTACCAAAAATTTGCGATTGCCTTCTTTACTTGATCATGTACATTCTTCTTCCATCCTGTACTCTCTAAAGTGGTCTGTGATCTTGGTGTACTACGAGGTGCGAAGAAAGAATTTATGTTTCCTCCACCTATATTTGGGCCATGTGCTATAGAAAAACGTGTTGACCCAAATTCCCTGGAAAACACATGTGCACCATATTCCTCATCCAAGCAATTCCTCCTATCTTCTGTAGAATTAGAGTTGATTTCAATCCCCGTTCTTGCCTTTTTAGCCTTAGCCTTAGAAATTGCTTGAAGAACTTGTTTTGCCTAATACGTGACATCTACAGGGCATTTTGTACAAACAATGGTGTTATTTCCCGCCTCCTTTGCCAAATGTCATTTGAAGCGATAAACGCCACTGTTGATTTCATTCAAACACCAATTGCATTTAACCTTCATTGTACCCAATACCAACGTGCTATGTGTCCACGCAAAGTCTTTTTTCATGTGGCATTATGATCAAATCTACAAAAGCATCTTAATTCAATTTCGTTTGACATCAAAGGCCACAAGAAAGTATTAAGGCATGAATAATTAATTTGGAAAAACTTGCAAATTCATTTTAATTCTCTTGCACATGGCATTTTTTGTTCTTGCAAGACAACTAGGTTTAGTTCAATTTTAACTAAATCAAAGCACATGGAGAATCATATTGGGCACATTAACATACTAGAAGGAGCAATCTCATACATCTCTGGATGCTTGTATCAAAAATGCATGTCTTTGAAGGAATTTCTTGGAAGTGGATGAGGAAATACTAATGATCCTTGCAATATAGAAAGAGAGGTATATCCCTTGCAAAGGCACAATTGAGAGGTTGGCTTCATGCTAAAGGATGGGCTAGAAAATGAGACCCACAAGAGGGGTTTAAAACAGCAAATAGAGAGCCAACAATTTGTAAGGAAGATGTATACAATTTTTTGCATGTTTATAGAAGTAGAGCCCATGTTTTTCCAATCATACAAGACCATTTAGTAAGTACCTAAAAATAAATTTTAACCTTTTGAAGAAACTCCACAAAAACAATGGGATTTGGAAACCATAGCAAATAAATTAGGAAAGAGCATTGCATCTAGCCAATAACAAAGAATCGATGCCTATGCTATTTTATCCAAACAAACAAAACTGTAATTCCTTTTGCTTCAATTATCAGTAAGGACCTTGAAATACAGCCTAGTACAATATCCTAAAATCCATTCTAACAAATCAAAATCACCACCATTTAAAAAATGTAGGGTTCATGAGTAACAAATATTGGAGATACATTGCAAGAGAAGAGAGAAGACAAGCTAAGTGGGCCGAACCCTATCCAGAACAAGACACTCTATCAGCTGCAATAGCAGCAAGGGAACATAATATTGAGGTTGATTTAGCTAGCACAATGGGTGATAGGGGCAGGGATGATAGAGAAAACAGAGGCCATGAGGAACCAATTACTCGTGGCATGTTTAATGAATTGGTAAGGGGACAGCGTGAATTACAGCAGGTCTGACACAAATGGCAGCCTTAATGACTCAACAATTGAGAGGAAATAACAATAATAACAATGGGAACAACGTTCGGAACAATGCTAATGGAAGGAATGAGAGAAATGAAGATGGGTCAGTCAATAATAGGGCTGTTAATCAGCACAATGTGACCAAGACAGCGAACACTAGACCTTTGATGCCTCTATTTCCACCAAGAAATAATCCTCAGGTTGAAGTGGAACCTACACAATTGGAGCTCCAAGATCAAATCTTGGAAGATTGACAAAAATTCAGATTTAGAATTCCAAGCTGAAATGTCTTTTCAAGAGTATGTGGACCTTAGGATGAGACATAGACCACATAGAGGTGGTAGAGCCCTTGATTATGATTTGCAAAAAAGAGTTGGCAAGTTGTCCATTCCCTATTTCGATGGTTCCAGAAAAACTACAGCAAGAGCGTGGGTGCAAAAACTTGACACATACTTTCAGCTTAATCCAATGCCTAAAGATGAAGCCATCAAATATGCTGTGTTACATTTGGATGGGTGTGCACATGAGTGGTGACACCATGGAATGATAACATTGGGTCATGATCAGATTGATTCTTATGCAGTGTTCACGGATAGGTTGATTGATAGGTTCGATAAGAAAGATCTAGAAATCCATTTTAAGGAGTTAGCTCAGCTTAGGCAGTGGGGGTCAGTGGACACTTATATAGCAGATTTTCAGAGACTTTCAGTGCTTGTGATTGATATGTCAAAGAGGACGTTGATTGTGTTGTTCATGGATGGCTTAGCAGATCCGTTAAGGGGTTGGATAAAGGCACTTAACCCACCCACATTACAGGATGCAATTAAAAAGGCAAGGGATATGGAGTCATCTACTTCAAAGAGCAAAATTCAATCCAAGGGGTTTATGTTTAGGAAAGATAAAGACAAAAAACATTTTCAAAAGGATCCAAAATAGTCAAAAAGCATGCCTCCAAGATTGGATGATGAGCAGCTCAATGAACGTAGAAAGAAAGGTTTGTGATATTATTGTGATGAGCGATGGGATAAAACACATAAGTGTATTAAAATAATATTTAATTTATTATTTAATGGTCAATATAGTGCATTTTATTGTAAAATATCAGATAAGTTCACTTCTTCTGTTTACTTCAGTTTCTTTTTAGAGACTCTATAATTCAGCAACTTTGTAATTTCGCTATAAAGAGATTTCATCTCTTTTATGTAAATATATTGAAATTACCATTTTACATGGTATCAGAGCAGGAAATATTTTCCTGAGCTTTTCGTTTTGGATTTATTGCATTTTGTGTTTCAAAAGAAATCGAGGGTTATTTTTTTCAGAAATTGTGCCATTTTTCTAAGAAATTTTTGTGCACTCTTTCTTTGGATTTTTGTCTGCACGTGATTTTTATTCTTCCATCTGTCTGTGAGCGATCTAGCTTCTTTTTGCCCGTGTTTTTGATTCTTTTGAAAACGCGAGATTCTAGAGCACAATTTTCTAATCGTTTTTTACTACTTTGGCGTGCATGCGGGGATTCTAAAAATCGCGTTTCAAGATTTTTTTTAGCACCTGTTCTTGAACTGAAGATCTGTGACGTTTTTCTATTTTCTGGTTTCTCCTAAGCCGCGTTTGGAAAATTTATGCATGATTTCTAAAGATTGGTCGTTGCCTGGCAAAACCCTACCTTCTTCCTTACTCGTGAGTTATGCATTTTTTGGGAATTCGTTTTTTTGTTGTTGCCTAGGTTTCTTTATTTTGGGCGCTATTCAAACTCTCTTTTCTGTGCGACTTCTTCTGGCACGTGTGTTGAGCATGGGTCTCTAAACAATGACTGCCTGTGTGCTCAAAGCGTCAAAAGAAGTTTTTTTTAACCTGATTTGTGCATTTACCTCGGGTTTTGATCCTACCCTCCGATTCTAACCACATGTTTGTAATCTCTTTTGTCTGTATTTGCTAAAGACTGGTGGTGCAACCTTGGATTTTGTGTCATTTTTCTGTTAGATTTTGTCCGTAATAGCCTCTCTGTCACACATCATGCTCGAGGGCAATCAAAAGTTCAATGGTCGTAACTACAACACCTGGAAGCAACGCATGATGACAATCTTCGAATATCGCTACCTTGATCAGATTATTCTAGGTAAAAAGGTTCAACCTACATCAAGTGATAAAGACCAAGAAAATTTTGATGAACAAAATCGTGAAGCGATGATACTCATTAAACGTTTTGTCACCGACAATCAGCTGCCTCTGGTAAATCAACAAAAGAGATCTGGGATCTTCTGAAAGATCTTCATTAAACTTCCTACAAAGTCGTGCGTTCTTCTTGAAGAACATGTTTTCTATCATGATGGATGAGAAAACATCTTTGCAAGCACACTTGACCAAGATCAAGGACATTTGTGATCAGCTTGAGGCGATTAGTTGGAAAATAGAGGAAGATGTGGTAGTCATCACTTTGAAAAGCCTACCAAAATCTTACGAGCACTTTATTGAGACCCTCAACATTACTTCAGCTAATGTTGATTTGAAGTTTTCAGATCTTTGTACAATTCTTCTGCAACATGATCATTGCAAACAACAGTTCAATAGCGGTGCTAGTTCGTCATCCACAAAGCAGGCATTTCCTACCAAGACCGTTCAAAAAAATAAGGGCAAAAATCAACCCTCTCAGCAAACCAGTCAAGCACAGTCTTCAAATTCTTCCAAGAAGAAGAATGTTCAGTGCAACTATTGTCATAAGTATGGTCACATGAAGAAAGATTGCCGAAAAATGCTTGGATTTTGAACATAACAAGCAAGGAGAGTTTAAACCTAAAGCCCATGTTGCAGAGCACACTAAGCAGAAGGAGTCTGCGTTCTATGCCTTCATGGCCAAGAGTTCAACAAATCCTGTGAAATCCTTTGCCTGGTACATTGATTCAGGTGCTTCTCGACATTTCACTCATCGCCAAGATTGGTTCATTGAGTACACGCCCTTCAGAGACTTTGATATCTTTGGAGGGGGCAAGAAGTATACTGTTGTCAGAAAGGGCAATGTGCATATTCATTCTAAAAGGAGAAATTTAATATTTCTTGATGTATACTTTGAACCTGGCATGGAGCTGAATCTACTTTCAGTTAGTTAGATTATGACTCACTCTCCTCAGCTGAATATCATTTTCAACATGCACACATACAGCATTGTTGACAGAGAGACTCGCACTACAGTCATTCAAGGACTTGAGGATCATGGTCTATATAGACTTATTGATTTTGGTGATTCTCAAGAGCATGCTATGGCAGCCAGGAGTACTTCAATCAGCAACCTTTGGCATCAGTGTTATGGGCACCTAAACATGCAATATCTCTCTCAGTTATCTCAAGATGATCTGGTTGGTGGCCTACTTGCAATTCAAACTCAAAATCATGGAGTATGTGAGGCTTGTCAAGCTGGAAAGCAACATCGGACTCTATTCTCAGATGGTGATTCATGGCGAGCTTCCAAGGTATTACAGTTGGTTCACGTTGATTTATGTGGTCCAATGAATACTCCTTCAGTTACTAGTTGCAAGTATTTTTTATTATTTGTTGATGATTTCAGCAAAAAAATGTGGGTGTATTTTTTGAAAAACAAATCAGATGTGTTCGGTATATTTCAACAGTATAAGGCCTTAGTTGAAAAAGAGTTTGGTTCTCCAATAGTTACTCTTACGTCTGATAATGGGGGGGAGCTTTGTTCTTCTAACTCCTCCAATGTTTGTGTTGCACATGGCATTAAGCGCCAACTTACCACACCCTACACCCCTCAGCAGAATGGTGTTGTAGAACATCGAAATCGCACCATTACTAAAATGGCCCGTTCTATGTTGGACCATAGACATGTTCCTAAGAAATCCTAGGCTAAAGCAATTTATACTACAGTCTATTTTCTGAACCAGTCTCCTACTCATGTGGTTAAGAAGATGACTCCTGAACAAGCCTGGTCTAGACGCAAGCCTAAAATCAACCACATGAAGGTTTTTGGCTCTACTACTCGTGTGGATTCCAAATGCCAAGTGCACTAAGCTGGATTCCAAAAGCTAGAAACTCATGTTCACTGGTTACAATGAGAATCATAAGGCATACAAACTAATTGATGTAGATACAAATCGTCTCATCTTCAATCGCGCTATTGTGGTTGATGAAACTACTGGGCCCTTCCACAAGTCTTCTACTTCTGTGAATCTTGCGGATCAATCTCCGAAAGCTTCTGAATTGGGTGTTTGTCTTCCCCTGAGTCCACCTAATGGATTTTATAGTTGGGCAGCCACCTTAGCAGAATGTTCCACCACCCACCCCTCCTCGGGACAATCTGGATCTTAATCCAGCTGATTCTGTACCAGCCACACCTAGTGATGTTGTTCCACCTGTTTCAAAGATTGGTACTTCTACTCTTCGGCCTAAATGGTATGCTAAAACCATTAGTGATCTTCATAATGATGAATTGATCAAGGGTAGAACTGCTCAAAACAAGAGCAAGCAATAGAAGACTGTTAATTTTGCTCTCATGGCCAATCTGCACAACATCTCTAAGCCTCAAACATATTTCGAGGCTAAAGGCATACCTAAGTGGGAACAGGCTATGGAAGTTGAACATCGTAGCCTTCTAAAGAATAACACTTGGGTCCTTTCTGATCTTCCACCTGGGAAGAAGCCTATTGGCTGCAAATGGGTGTATATAGTTTAAGTATGAGGCTGACAGAACTCTTGACAAGCATAAGGCTCGATTAGTAGCCAAAGGGTTCTCACAGACAGAGGGCATTGATTATGAGAAGACTTTTGCTTCTACAGCCAAAATGAGTACTATTCTGCTTGTCCTTGCTACAGCAGCCCAGTTTGGTTGGAAAGTCCATCAAATGGACGTCAAGAGTGTGTTTCTCAATGGTGATCTACAGGAAGAAGTCTATATGACTCAGCCTCTTGGTTTCAAAGTTCCTGGTAAAGAACACCAAGTTTGCAGAGTAATGAAAGCGCTCTATGGTCTTAAACAGACTCCACGGGCATGGTACATAAAAATTGATAAGTACCTTACTGATCATGGTTTTCAGAGGAGCCCTTCTTATTCAAATATGTATGTCAAACGGTCTAGTGATGATATTCTTGTACTTGTTGTCTATGTTGATGACCTTATCATCATTGGCAGCTACAAACATTTGATTGAGGAGATAAAATACAATCTCAATCAATCATTTGACATGACTGATCTGGGACTTCATTATTGTCTTGGTGTTGAAGTTTGGCAGATAGCTGACAACATCTTCATTTCTCAGTCTAAGTATGCTCACAGTTTGCTTGACAAGTTTAGAATGTGTGACTACAAACCCGCATCAACACCTATGGACAAAAGGCTCAAACTATCAGCAAAATCAGATTTGCCTGTGGAAAATGAATCCACATTTAGGCAACTAGTAAGCAGCCTCATTTATCTCACTACTAGTAGACTTGATCTCAATTTTGCAGTGAGCTACATCTCTTGCTTCATGATAGCCCCTAAAGCTGAACATTGGGTTGCAGCGAAGCGTGTGCTGAGATATGTGAAAGGCACTTCCGACTTTGGCACTCTGCATGCAAGGTGCAAAGATCCTAAGTTGATTGGTTATACAGACTTAGATTGAGCAGGTTTTGTTGATGACAGAAAGTTCAGGTTTTGTTGATGACAAAAAGTCTACTTTAGGGTATGTATTCAATTTGGGTACAAGTGCAGTTACATGGACCAGCAAGAAGCAGCAAGCAGTGGCTCTTTCCTCAACTGAAGCTGAATATCAAGGAACTGTTAAAGCAGCTTGTGAGGTGGTTTGGCTTCGAAGGGTGCTTTCCATAATGTCCCTTACCCGGCCTTGCCCTAGAATTCCCTTGTTTATTAGGTTTAGGGTTTCCTCTTTCCGAATGAATGTCCTTCTAATGCAATAACCCTGGATTGGAATCTGTATTCACCATATTAACAACATATCTGTTAGCATTAATATCTAAATATCCAAAATATATTCATAATCATAAAGCAATAATGAAGACATAAGAGGAGTGCCATAGGTGGATCCACCCTAAAGCCCTCATGCCAAGCTCAAGAGGTTGTTCATCACAATCCTCCTTTCCTAGCGGCTTAGTACCAACATACTCCATTCATGGCAACACCTCGGAAGACACTCGCCCTATTAGGAGAGGGGAACCATAAAGTTCAAAGTGGCCTAGGGCCTACCACCCTGCTACAAAGCAGGATGGAGGTTTTCTATTCAATCAAACTTGAACAAACTTTTCAACTTGGAAACCCTAACTTGGTCTTTATCTCACAAATCCTTCAAATTTCCTTGTAGCACTCCAAACAGTGATTTTTCACCATATCTTTCAAAGAAGATTGCAAACCCACAATTGAATCACCATTTATGATACCCTTTATGCTTTTTTTCAACATATCAAATTTGTGGATATACTTGTTTTGTAACACCACCCTCTAAAATTGACTGCTACACTGAAAAGAGGCCTAATTAGGCTTGTTTTCCAAAGCATCTTCAAGACTAACTCTCTCCCAAATACAAACTTTCACTCCAAGGTTTCAACAAGGTCACATGGGTTCTAAAAATACCAATTTCATCCACTAGAACAATTATCCAATCACCTTTTTGCAAAACCCTATGTCTAACCTACTCTCCTAAGCCTAATACATAGAGATATTAGGCTAGGGCTTGATCAAATCCGGCCCTAACTCCATTCCCTGCTCCTACAAACCCTACCAACATTAAAAACAACTTAACTACTTCCATTCCACCGATTTTCAGAATTTTCCACTGGTGGAATGGTGCCCTACTTCATATTTTTTGTTCTCAAACCCTCAAAGCTAGGGTTTTTTGGCTGATTTCAGAAATTAGCTTCTAACTCGCTCAAATCTCAATGAAAACCAATGCAACCAAAACCAAAAGATAGCTACTTTATCCCTCCAACAATTCCAAAGCAGATTATATCATTTGCAGATAGTATGAGGCCGTACAACCAGTTGTAGCAGCAAAATTCAATGAAAACACAGAAAATAGAGTTGTTCTTTGTTATTGACCACCAAAAATGTCTCCTGAAGAATGCCTCGAACATCCCAAGGCATATTTAAACTCTTACAACTGAAAGCCAATGGTTCAAACTACTTTTCAAATGACTTGACCATTCAACTTCCAATACAAAGCAAAAATGCAAAGTTGTATTGCAACTTTTGCAACATTTGACAAAACATGACAACTTTTAACAGAACCGACCTCACATGACCAAAAACATCACAAATGGTCTAAATACACCTTATTACAATAACAAGTGACTCAACATCCCAAAAACTCACATTTGACCCTTATTTACATTATGAAAGCTAGGTGCCCCTGCACCATACACCCAGGGAGAACAAAATCTCAAGTTCCACTTGAGATCAGATCTTGGACAGTTGTACCATGCTTCTTGATGTCTTCCTCTATCATCCAAGTGGCATCCTCCATTGGAAGGCCTTGCCACTTCACTAGGTACTCATTGTGCACCTTGTGCCTTGTCCTTTTAGCTTTCTTTGTGTCCAAGATGCTTTCAAGCTTCAATGGCTGACTTGGTGGTAAGTCCTTGACCCAATCTTCTTCTGGATCTTCTGATGTACCTGCACCTACAATCACAGATCCTTTAAAAGGATACAGGTCAGAAACATTGAAAATTGGAGAGATAGCCACTCCAGGAGGGAGTTCAATCTCATAGACATTTGCTCCAAATTTGTGGACCACCCTACACGGCCCAATCTTCTTCATCTGCAACTTTGAATACTTCCCTTTTGGTAGCCTTTCTTTCCTCAAATGAGCCAATACCAAGTCCCCCAGTTTGAACTGAACCTCTCTTCTTTTAAAGTCTACATGTTGCTTGTATTTATCCACACTTTTTTGAAGGTTCTCCCGAACTTGCTGATGTATATCTTTCATGGCCACTGCAAACTCTTCTCCTTCCGCACTCCTCTACATACCACTCAAATCTTTGAGCTCAAACACTCCCCTTGGCTGCAATCCATGTACAATTTCAAATGGGTTTTTCCCAACACTTCTATTGATACAGTCATTATATGCAAACTCAGCTTGGGGTACGATCACATCCCATTGTTGTGAGTGTTCCTTTGTCAAGCATCTGAGAAGAGTCTCAAGGCTCCTATTGACAACTTCAATCTGCCCATCTGTTTGTCGATGATAGGCAAAGCTAAAAGTTAAGTTTGTTCCAAACTTCTTCCAAAGTGTTCTCCAAAAGTGACCCACAAACTTACTATCCCGGTCAGAAACAATTGTCAATGGTAATCCATGGATCCCAACCATCTCCTTGACAAATAGCCCTGCAATGTAAGAGGCATCATTTGTGCTTTTACATGGTATGAAATGTGCCATTTTGCTAAACCGGTATACAACAACAAACACACTATCAAATCCTCTTTGAGTTTTGGGTAACCCCAACACAAAATCCACGCTAATGGATTCCCATGGCCTATTTGGGATGGGCAATGGCTGGTCAACAGCGAGTTTTTCAAAATGCAATACACTCAGCTCGAATACAGGACTAATTCAGTCCTAACTCATGACTTCATTGGGACAGTTGAGACGAATCTTCACAAGGTGCTACCAGAGGCAGTTTTAGATCCAGTCAAAATCAGAGATTCAATTATTCAGAACATTTAGCAGTTTCGGACTTGAGGCTGCTTCCATACCTATTTCCGCTCATTGTGTTGAGTTTGTGATGTCTTGTATTAAGCATTACAACTCTGCTACTCATGAGATAGTGTCAATAGATGGACGAGTCATTTGCAGTCTCAACCCTCTGGACGTTGAAAGAAGTTTTGGTATCCCTCGGCACCCGAACAGTCCGGTTATTTCTATGGAGCAATGCGAGCATGCATTCAATGTTGATGTAGACAAGTGCCGAAGCAAGATGGCAGAACGATGGTTGAAGCAAGCGAAGAACAAATTGCCAAACAATATGGGTTGTGGTGAGTACAAGGATGAGTACGCGATTCTAATTACACTCTTGAATCGTGTCTCAGGTCATTCACATGCAAATGTTTTCCAACCTTGGATGTATCACATCATTGGTCGCATCATATCTAGGCATAAGCACTATGACTGGGCGTCCTTCATCAGCGACGTTATCCACAAGCAAATCACTGGTTTCCTAGTTGCCCACGAGTTTCACGTGTTCTTACCTCGTGTACTTGATCGCCTATTAGGGTCAGTTCTGAGGGTTAAACACCGTTGGCATTCTCAATGTTTAGAAAGTCTCACTATTACGATCAGCTTGAGTTCACTAAGAATGAACGTCATTTCAAGCGTGTTCACGAGGCTTTCCTGACTTATACAGTGAGAAATTTGGACCAGGAGTTGCACGTTCGTATTTCGGCAGTTGCTAGAGTAGCGATGGATGGCTGGGCAGACTGGTTCATTCAGTTCCCGACATACACCTATATTTGAGTATATGGATTTACAGGAAATCCAACCATGCTTCCACACTATCCTTCGGATAGAACAATCTTTATGGAGTTCCTGAGGCAGTTACATGATGTTCATCATCATTTATGCCGCAAGCATAAACCAGCTGCCAATTTTCCCTTTCAGTTCAGAATATATTGGTGCAAGACAGCAATTGATGCCAAAGTTGCAGGATAGGAGCTAGAGAGGTATCATCTCAAGTATCTTGTCGAGGTACGTGCCTATGATCCTTGGGATCATTACACAACACGCCTCGGTGGTTGTGCATATCATAAGCCTTCTATGGAAGACTATTGGGCAAATTGCGTGGACGACTACGAGGTCCGCAGATGTAGCTATGGCCACTTCTGTCTCTCACAGATTTTTGTATTCTTGGTAGAAGATGTGGGAGGTTTATCAAATGATAAGGGAGAAGTCCTTCCTCAGATTTTCAGAGAGCAGGTTGACACACAACCACTGCCAGCAGTTGATTGGTACGCCAAGTAGTATGCGTCAGTAAAGGAGAGGTCAAGTAGAGTTATCCAAAACAGTATACTTTACCTCGACAGCAAGAAGACCAGAAGGGTAAATGTGCCTAGAGCAGAGCCGCCAAAGGTGGATCCTTCACTACCTTCCTCGTCAAAACCCAAACAGAAGAAGAGGAGTAACCCTCCCAAGAAAAGTCAAGTGCCAAACAATTCAAAAGGCAAGGCACTTGCCATTGATACACACACGGATCATGTCAGACATCCTGTCACACAGCCAGTTCAGAGGCCAATTCAAAGTCCGCCAGTGCTTGACGTTCAGCCTCAAGTTCCTATACCAATTCCAGAGCAGTCACTAGTCCCGATTCATATCGAATTGGATTTGGACTCCCCATCTCGCAGCAGCTCCTCTACATATTCACTCTCATCAGAGCCTCCTATTGCTAGTACAGATCCTTCTAGTAGCATTAGTCGAGACCGATCTCGGATTGAAACTCAACTGGGAAGGAAGAGGAGGCAACCATCCTATGTCCTTAATCATTCAAATTTTCATTAGGTTTACCAGGACGTGCCAGACAAGAGGATCAAGAACATGGTCCACGTGGAGAGGAATACTGATATGGAGATCGTCATCGAGACTGCTATACCTCCACAGGGGAAGAGTTTGGATGAGTTGGAATCTCAGGACTTCGAGGTTATCTCAATAAACCTTGGTCATAGCACACGCCAGACTCAGATTGATCTCCTACAGGTTGCTACAGATAACGCCAGAGATACAATGTTAAAGGACGGAGAAGACAAGGCAGCCCTCAAGGCTGAAATCAAACAGCTACGTCAGTATATTTCTAGCCTTGTACACAGGTCAGATGTTACCGCCACACTCCCACCGATGCTTGAGCCTCCAACAGAACAGGGCCAACTTAATCATTTGGTTGCATACGGCAAGCGTTTGGAGGAATGGGAGGAGTTCATTGCTAGAGGTCGTTCTATGCTTACAGAGCTATATCAGTTGAGATACAATGCACGAGAGTTTCGTCTACGTCTCC
Source organism: Sequoia sempervirens (assembly GCA_007258455.2). Lineage (NCBI taxonomy): Eukaryota > Viridiplantae > Streptophyta > Pinopsida > Cupressales > Cupressaceae > Sequoia > Sequoia sempervirens. The sequence continues at coordinate 8,280 of VDFB02261596.1, read as the reverse complement.
AAGATGAGGAGCGAGACATGGCGATTAACAGACCCTAGGACGAGATTATGATTGCTCACCTAAGTATGGCATATGAATCAATCACAGATGCAGAGGATAAAGAGACTATCTACTCTTAGAAAACACAGTTGGTTTTCAAGGCAAAGAGAGAGGAAACAATGGCATCAAAGTTGGCTGAGAGTAGTGTTGGTGTACGTTTTATCATCCACCGAACACACAGAATAAAATGTCCAAAGACACTCTATCCTCTCTTGAAAAACCACCGCATATGCTAAGATTGCGAGAAGATCATATGGCGATTCCAAGGTTTCTTTTGTCAGGTCTTGACGTGTGGATAAGCTCAATGGCCGTTGTGATTTGCTGGTAATAAACAAGGGGACTTACGTTAAGGAAATCTTCACAAGTTTAGGACTTAGGGAATTTATCATTAAAGGCTTTCTCAATTAGGACTTCAATGTGGATCTCAAAAAAAATAGCAAAAAGGATAAGGGTTTAGGAGGTCTATTCTATGCCTAAGAACTTAAGAGACAGTAAAGACTCGGTGAAGGGAATAAACCACACTTTGTTTCGCCTCCTGCTGGACAACATACGCAAAATGGGTGCAATCTTCAAGGGGTGTGATAATAATTTTCAAACCTCGAATGAGGCTGAAGTTAAGCTTCCACAATTATGAGCTTAGGCTAACTTTACGCATCGAATGCAAATCATCCATTCGAAGAAAGTATGAGCAATACTTCACCATTGAATCAATACGATCAATCTCTCATGCACTTAACCAACTTTCAAAGCAAATTCTACTTAATCTAATTCTAACTTTAATCTATGGCGGAAGAAGATATGCAACCTCGCTTACTATTTGACAATAAAAGTTGTTCAAAGCAAATCATGCATAAGAGCTTTTATTATTCGAAATAGTCTCAATGCAACAATCTCATACTCTGTCTCCACACAAATGAAAGTGAGAGAGCATCAGTTTATATAGAGTTTCAGAAACCAAATGAAGGGTCGAGATTAAAACAATATCAACGGCCAAGATTATTACAACCCAACCCTAATTAGGGTTTCCCAAAATAACATGAGTTATCAACTAGTAATCAATCAGTAAAGTGGTAGTTGCAGCTATTATCTAGGAGAGGCGTCCTTATCCTTCTGAGCAGCATTGCGTTCAATGAACCTGGACACTACTGCGGTGACCTCCTCCATTGTGACGGGTGGTAGCATGCTAATCCGGAATTCAAGTCCGTCCAACTTCTCAGCACATTCGGCAAAAGTATTTTCCCAATCTGCCTCCTGCTTCCCAAAATCATTTCGGATGGCTGAGAGTCTTGCCACTCTCGCAAAATCTTGTCTCAGAAATGGTCCAGTGGCCGAGAAGGAAGTCTCTTAAACTTTACGCTTCAACCTCTCCAATTGCATGTCGTTCTCCCGGACAATCTCACGGTCGAACACTTATGCAGCTGTCATATAAATCTTCTCCTAGATTTCTTTGACCTGCTCTTCAATTCTGAGCCTATCCACTTTTGCCTTCTCCAAAACTTCTTCTCGTATAGTCACTGCCCAAAACTAGTGATGGAAATCATATGCTGCTCCTACAGCAATCACCCTTCTATTAACCAACTCCTCCCTTGGAGTGCCTTTCAGGATCCTAAGGCTTAGAATAAGCCTCTCTTGCATATCTGGAATACATTCCCATGTCTCTGCCATATCCATAAGTCTGGAAAGAAAAGAAGAGGTTCGCCCATAGGCAAGTGCCAGTTTTTCCATGAACAAGGTTGCTTCTGTGCCTTCACTCACCATCCAATCCTGAGCCTCCCTGGCTGTAACCATTTCATGCTCTACATCTTTGATCACTTCCTGCGATGAATTGAGGAGGAGAGGAGCTGCCGCATTACCCTGATCAAGTGGCTGGGTCAAATGCTGTATGTACTCCTTAAGGCGTTCAACCTCCTTTTTATACTCTTTCTTCTTAGCCACTTCTTTTTCCAATCTCGCTTTGATGGTCGAAACGGAATTATCTAATTCCTCCACTTCTTGGCCTTTTGAGGTTGGGCCAAGATCTACAGTGGTTATGGCATACTCTTGAGGAGTAATCTCGTCTTGTGGCTTGTCCACTGTGGGTACTGCAATGTGTACGGAACGGCTCCCTGTCTCGTCCCTTTGAATAGTAGAGAATTTCTCGGCAGGCTTTTTGACTGCAACTTGCTCCAACCTCGCCAAGAAATCTGCAGTATCATCCTCCTCTTGGGCTTCTGCAGGTGGTTGAATCTTCATTCTTTCTATCAACCAATCTGGAATGGTCGGCTGCTCAACCCCATCTTCTACCTGAACCTCTTCCTCATTCAGAACATTCACAACCACCTTGAGAGCGGAAATCATTCCCTCCTCAAAGTCATTATTCCGGACTTCTATCTCATTGTCTGAACCAAGTATTTCCGTGCCCGTAGGTGACAAGGGCTCCTCATCATCCGGCTGAATAGGTTCATCGTTCTCTTCCTAAACTGTAGGAGGTACAATTATTTCCACCAAGGACTCATCTATGGTAGCCATCAAACTCGTCAATATTCCGGGATGCTACCAAACGAGATGGTTCTCCCCTCTGTCTTTTGGAAGCAGGCTCTGCACTCGGAACTATTTCCTTCCTTTTCTCTCTAATCTCGGTCGGGCCCTGATGAGATGCATCGGCATTGGAAGAATATGACTCTGTCTCGCTCAGTAGATCATACGTGAGCGTTATCCTTCTTTGCCTCATTTCTTGGACATGATGGTCAACCCACCATTGAGAATACTTGACTACTGGCCTCATTAGCGTTGCTAAGTCTGAATGCTCAGGTTCTGACCATCTCACGGAGGAAGAGGTCGACTCTCCTCGAAACGTGGCTGGATATAGTTCCCATCATCTTGTAACTGAACAGGTATCCAACAGAACTCAATTGCCTTCATGAAGTCTAGTGACATTCTGGACCACAATCTCCGTCTGACTTCATACTCATCAGTGGCATCAACCCCAGAAGTCTTCTAGTTCCACTCTGTGCTTGTACCTTCTCCCTTCTACTGTCCGAATATTATGATGTGGGTCAAAGTTGACCCTGGATTTGTAGGCTGTAAATGGGTACCACTGGATTTCCAACCTTGCACTCTCAGCTGCCTGTGGGGACGGACAAGATTCCAACATATTCCCGATGAACAATGGGAATGTAATTGGCCTCTATGTTCTGATATTCATCTGCTGCCTCAGGACTTCAAGCAAAACCATCCGATTTGTCGGATAAATGGGCAACTTATAGGGATTTCCAGTAAATCCCTAGATCCTGATATATGTAAATTTTGGGAATTGGATGAACTAGGACCCATATTTACTGATTAGACTCTTCGCCTCATGACTCAACCTCTGATGTATTTCCCCTTGAAGCGTTCTGGTGATATGCATTAAGAATGCATCATGTGCCCTTCTGAAATGAGACTTCTCCTTCAACTGGAGTTGCGGGTAACAATCGTACGGTCTGAGCTCGTTTTCTCCGCTGCCAACTTTTCCTCTACAAGTTAGTCCTGGATACTTATATGATCTAGCCAAAAAGTAGACAACATACGAGCTCATATGAAAAGACTTAGTCCCTTCCAGATTGATTAATTGCTCGTGGAGATTGTCACTTATCATCCGTGACCAATTGAACATTTTTACGCCAGAAGTGATCTCATCTATGAAATAGTACATCCAGCTCTCAAAGAACGCACCCTGCAGGTTGCCAGCTATTCTGTTCAGCATCAATATGATATCTCCAAAATCTTCTTTGAAATCCTTCCGGCGAGGTCTTTTGGGCATCTTCTTTATTGATGGTTTCGGTTTGTCCAGCCATGCCTTGTTAACAATTGTGGTGCATAAGTCTGGTTGGCTGTCATATAACCTCTTGGCCTCCTCTTTGGTCTTATAGACCGTCCGTGAATGCTCTGGGATGCCGAAGGTTTCTTGGATTGCCATCTCGCCTAAGTGTGCCAGAATTCTGCCATCCGGTGCAATGATCTGCCTCTTTTGAGCGTCATAGTGGATAGCACACTCCACCATCAATTCTGCACAATCTATTGCAAGCGGGAATCCTGCTGCCTGGAAAATCCTATTTCTGATCATCCGTCTGGCTATTGGTGTTGGCAGTCCATTCTGTCCATATACTCTTCTTTTGAACTCATCGAAGTCGACATGTCCGAGATCGGTGTCTACGACATTCTTCCATTTCAAATTGATTTTAGTCTCCCGTTGGGCACCTTTGCTGGCGAACTTCATTTTTGCCGGTTTCTTTGATGATTCGCCCACAATGGTCATCAACCTGCAGTCAGAAAATTAACATTAATATGGAGACTTTTTAAATTAATTTATTCTCATGCCTTGGATTTGGAAATTTACTTTCAGTTGGTTAAATAATTAAATTGCTGCGAAAAAACAAGCTGAAAGTACATGGATGAAGTTGAAAATTTTCGCCAGAACTTTTGCTAAGATGAAAGGACAGAAGAAGAATGGCGAATCAACTTGACTGAACATCAAACCTCAAAAGAAGACAGCTGGCTGCAAATCAGATTTAAATTCTGATAATTTAGAAGAAGTGTGCCCCTCTTGCACAGAAGAATTTTAACTTTCAACAGATAAATCTTTTCTTTTCCTGCGAAAATTCTTCCTCAGCATAACATTACTTCTCTCTCTGGAAAATTCGATCTTGCCTATTGAACAATCAACTGCCTGAGAATTTTGAGAGAGATCAAGTTTCTTTTCAGCTGTGCCTGTGAAAAATGAGTTGCTGAAACTCATTATAATGCTGAAGAATTTAATTTATTTAGCAACTGACTTTTCTTCTCTTGATCTCGATTTGTTTTTACTTGTTCAAATAGGCAAGTTTCCTTTATTTTTCGAAAAGAATCAGTCTCGAGCTTATCTGGGCAAATCTCATTGATCTTCAAAAATTCAATTTTTTTGCCTGAATGTTTATCTTTGATTTTTCAAATTTTGAAAGAAAACATTAAATATTTAATTAAATTCGACCCTTCCAAGTTTTAAATTCATGGTGAATTTAATTTTTTTCCTTTGGATTTCATCTCTGGCCGGCACAGTTGATTTTCTTCCAAAACATCTCTCATCTGGCGAATTCGATTTTGTCCAAGGCATTTAAATTTCCGAGTAGTTGAAATAAATTATTAAAATATTAAAATATTTTAATTTATTCCAACCCGTTCATTTTGGACCCATGGCTATTTCGATTTTCTCTTCATTTTTCTTGGCTAAAAGTGTATTTTCCAATTTTATTCTTAATTTCGTCTAGCCAAGTCAAAACTTAAGCCATTCCGTCGACAATTGTTATGCCAAATCCTTATTTTTCTTTGCCATGGCGAACTTTTAATTGCACTAAGCATATTTTCTTCTGCCAAAGTCAAATTTCTCTTGCTCGGTCGAATTTTTCTAGGCAAAATCCTTGTCTAGATGTCTTCATCAAGCGAATTTCCTTAACGCTTGACAAATTCTTCTTCCTTCAGGCCAAGGGCGATCCTTCTTTTCTCCTTGTCTTGTGCATTTTTCTCTGTATACTCGGCCAACTTTTCCCCTAGACATCCAAGACTTTAGGCAAAATTTTAAATTTCTCTTCGCTTTTGTGCTAGGCATTCTTCATTTTATTCTTTGCCATAGCCTAATTTCTTTAGCACCTGTCCTTTCAAACTTAGCACTTAACCTTTCGAAAATGCCATGATGCTTAGCCAAAAATCTCAATTATTCATCCTTTAGCCTCTATACTTAGGCAAAATTTTCGAATTTCTCTTGACTAGGCACCAAACACTTGGCGAAGATTGATTTTTTTTCCTCTTCATAGACCATGGCGGACTTTCCAAGCATTTGGACAAGGTGAGGGCGGACTTTCTATGGTCTTGGCATCATCTCTCTTTGAACATGGCGGACTTCCAAAGATTTTAGCACTTTCCTTAACACTTTGCCTCTTGGAAATATCACAACACTTAGCCAAAATCTCGATTCCACCTTTTTAGGATCTTACACTTAGGCAAAATTTCGAAATTTTCCTTGGTAGGCACCAAACACTTAGTGAAATTTTTGATTTTTTTCTTCCTCATGTGCCTAGGCGGACTTTCCAACCTCTTGGCATGTACATGGCGGACTTCCTTGATCTCTTGCCACTTCCTTTCAAGTGGATGGCGAACTTCACAACTTCTTGGCATCTTCTCTTTGAGGCTAAGGCGGACTTCATAACCTTTTGGACATGCTTCTTGAGTGGATGGCGGACTTCATGAGCTCTTGGCACTTTTCCCTTGAGGCTGGGCGGACTTTCTTTAGTCCTTGGACATGCTTGGCGGATTTTGAAGGATCTTAGACAAGTGCAAGGCAGACTTTAGAGAGTCCTTGCTTGGCGGATTTTGAAGGATCTTAGACAAGTGCAAGGCAGACTTTAGAGAGTCCTTGACATTCCTTCTTACTGCTGGGCGGACTTTCCTTAGTCCTTGCTATCCTTCCTTCACTGCTGGGCAGACTTCACAAGCTTCCAAACGTTCATACCTTCTTCCTCTTGACATTTTTCTTCTTGAAAATGGCGAATTTCTTCAGACTTAACCAGATTCCTCATGAATTTCATTGATTTTCTGTGACTTTATTTCAGATCTGATTGATTTTGAACTGGTTTTCCAGAATTTTGATGCTTTTAAGTCTGATTTTTCTCATGCTTTTCCAGATTTTTCAATGATTTTTCAATTTTCTCTTTGATTTTCTGAGTGATTTTTCGATTTTTTTGAACTTCTGAGTGGATTTTTGGAATTCGAGTCCTTTCCAAATATAGAAACTTTTCCAAAAATAGAAACTTTCTAAAAATAGAAAAAGCAAAACCCTAAAAAATAGGGAACCCCGTTTGGTCCAAAAATGCCAAAAATGAAAAAGCGAAAAAGCAAGATTTCCTAAAAAGTAGGAAGTCTCAGAATTGGCCGAATTCACAGGCGATCTTCGTTTACTGGGCCTTCTGAGCGCTTCCATGATGTCTACGCACTGATTCAAGCATGGATTACTGACTTGGCTCGGGTAACTCTCAGCGAACTAACTCAAAATTCTTAACAAAGTGATCTCACGAAACCGTTGCAAGGAGACAAAACCCTAAAAACAAGCAGACAACTGGGGGTCCCCATTGGCGATGGCGCGATGTGTGAAAAGGTCACAACAAGTAGAGAGCACTTTACTAGTGCACTCCAATTTGTGAGAACCTTAGTATCTCGCTTACCGTGTCGGTATCAAATTGAGGGTGGTGCATATGTTGAGCTTACTGATGTACAGTCAGAGCTCCAGGCACTCATTCATACTATTTTCAGTGGGGAGACCGTTGGCTGTAAGATTAATCAGCTTATAGTCATGTTGGCGTTGTTCGATGAGGCAACCAGGAGCAAAGGTGAACTTCAGTCCCAGATCACAGCTGGTGAGGACATGCTACACAGGCATAGCATTCTTCGGCACAGTATCAGAGCTCCAGACAGTGATGCAGTTAACAATCTCGTTGAGGGATTGGTTGCTCGAGATCATGACCAGTAGACTTCAGTTCCCACCTCTCAGGATAGACATTACACACATGAGTCAAACTTGGTGTTATCTTTTCAAGTTAACTTGTCTCATCTCATGCATATCTATTCTAGGATTAGCTTTATTCACTTGGAATTGTATTTAGGGTTTACATTAACTGATGGTAGTATTCCAGTTAACTTGCTTTCAATAAGGACGTGCATGCTTGCACATGGTCCATTTAGATTAGTTTGTACCGGTTAATTGATGGTAGCTTTCCAGTTAACTATATAGTTTGCTTTATTAGGGTTAGCAATAAATTTTGCATGCATTGCAAGACTCTAGTTGACTCAAGGTCATTTTAGGGTTCCCTACACCTTTGATGTCTATAAATAAGAGCTTTCAACTCATTTGTAAATAACTTTTGCATGATAGCATACATGTTGTGCCCACCTTGCCTGTAGTATTGCTATTATTGTATCAGTTCAAGAACTTTTGCAGGATAGAGAAATATATGTTGTGCCTACCTTTCTTGTAATATTGCTCGTTTTGTATCTGTTCATGAGTATTTACTATTATAATGAATTGTTATCCCACTTGGGTTTCATGCAATTATAATGGTGAATTCTTGCTTTAGTTAGATATAGTGGCTAGTTTGATCGTGGATTGTATGCATGTTTCGCCTATGCAATTTACTGCCCTAGTTGGCTATCCTTTATGTTTTGTTTCTAATAAGCCTATTCAGATTGAGCAAATAG
>VDFB02261595.1:0-15369 GCA_007258455.2 Sequoia sempervirens | reverse complement strand
TAGATAGGTTGCTAAGGGGTTTGACTTTTTTTGTGTTGTTGGTTGGAGCAGGTTTCCTAAAGTATGTAATTGTTTTATGCTTTAATAGAAGTGTGCTACCCACTTTGGTAGCAGTTTTCCCTAAAAAAAATTAAAAATTATGGACTAGGTATTGATGTCCTTATTTAAAAAAAAAGGTTATTAAGATATAATAAAAAGTTATGATCTACATGGAAGTAACCTATGTCTAAATTATAGTTAATCTCACTTCAAAAAAGTATTAAAAAATTATGTACGAAAAAATTGTGATTTTTTTTTTACACTAAATATTAGTGTTACGAATCTATGTCTAAAAATTTATAATTTTATCCTTTCTACAAAAGAAGTTATGTTCTATGGAAGTAACATCACTTTTTTAAAATTAATGTTAACTATTAAATAATAAGTTATTAAACTTTACATTAAAAAATCACAAATTATTTTTGAAAAATAAAAAAGATACATTTATAATCTAGACAAAAAATCTCAAAAATACCTAGTTCATATCATCTAAAAAACTTTAATGGTTTGGTTGTTATAGGTGTTAACAAGTGGAAATTTAGATAAAAATTCTGATTTCAATGTCCTACTTTGACCAAAAAGGACAAACTATTGTGTGATCACTCCATGGTGAGGTTTTCATGCTTCTTGGATTCACTTTTAATTTTCAATCTTCTTCATCTTCTTCTTTTCTGTGACATGTGGTTATTGATTATGTTGAGAAAATATAGCCTCTTGGATCATTGAACCTCTTTCTCTAGTTTTGAAGTTTTAAGTTCGTAACTTTGTTCTAAGGTTTTATCAACCCTGCATGTGTTGTACTCCTTTTGCTAGGCACCTTTAAAGGATTCCTCTAAAAAACTTCAAAATTTGTTGCCTAGGATTCTTATTCCCTCCCCCATAATTTTGGTGGGCTTGGTCTTGTAGATATTTAGTGACAAGGTTTAACTCTCTATGTTGCATTAGTTAACTAGAGCTTTGAGGGGAATCAAGCCTAGATTTTTTTATTTTTTATTATATTTATTTTTGGCTACCTTTGGGCCATAAAGCTTAGAAAAAACTGGTCTTGAATTCCATTCAAATTCAAGACACTTTTGTCATCAAAAGTATATGGAAGGCTTGGGAGGCAATTAAGCCATGGATTGTGTGGAATTGTAATGGTTTTTGTACAAGCCTTTCCATCAATAAAAAATCTATTTAGTGGTCTCTGGTGATCACTTACTAGGATAGACTTTTGAAAAGGTTCCTTGGTTCCATGCCCTCAAAATTTTTAATAGAGATGTTTGGAACGTTTCTAACCTCTTTTATAAAACCACCCAAAATTAGCTATCTTGGCTAAAAGCTAAAATAAAATTTCGATAGTGCAATCACAACCATAAGTCTTTTCAAATTATCATTGATTTTGTTTCTCTTAAATGCACTTCACAAAATTGGTGGTATATGTTACAAGCCTTAGTCCAAAGATTGGAAATGGCATCTTGATATACCATTTCACAATTAGAGGCCTCACAAAAGATATATGTGGCTCTCCCTACATTTTCCTATGGTTCAAATGCTTAATTCAACAAATGGGCTCTTTGGTTCATGCCCAACTCAAGGTACACAATATTTTAAATAAATTGGTTAGCCATTATTAATCTTAAGCTTTCTCACTTTGCTTGGTGCATTCTTTATCAGGGTCTTCCCATTGATTATTGATTATTATTTTTGGGGGTTTCTATCCTCATTGTCCTTTTTGTGGACAAGCGAAAGCACTTAAACACATCTTCTAGTTTTGTTCCAAAGCTCGAGTTGATAGGAATTTGATTCATCATTTCTTTCCATCTTTTAGGCTAGCACACTTTTCTTGGCATATGATTACTTTGGTGATTGGTCCAAGCTTCCCATTGAGTTCACCTAGGCATGATTTTATAGTGAAAATTTTGTTTAGTATTTGAAAAGACATGAATTTAACTCTTTTCTCTAGAGCCTTCATTTATATTCATTTATTTGTTTATACTAAGTCAATGATATGTTCTAATGTTATTTTGTAGATTTGTATGCAAACCAACAAGCTTGCAATTGAGGCTGCATATCTATGGGTTTTACTAGATCATTTTGTAAAAACTCCTTGCATAATTACATAGGTCTCATTGACTTCCCCTTCTCACATGGCTCATTCCCCCCCTAAACAATATCAACATGGATACAACTATAGTTCTCAAAATTCTCATGGATCTTCACCACAACACAAATCTCAAGGATAATTCAAACAATCTTACCAACTTTTTGCTACTTCACAACCCTAAGATTGGGGTGATTCTAGTAGGCTTTATGATAAAATCCCAAGATTGGTATTAACAATTTCACTTATTAGGAACAATAATCCAATTTTAGATGATACTCACAAGGAACAAATCATTAAAGATGATGCCAATACAAGTTGAGAACCTCCTCTAATGGTTAAAGCTTTTGAGATAGATGAGGCAATCTTAAGGATTATGATCTGGCGCCTACTAGGTTCATTGCTCTTGTTGCATGGTTCGTGATTAATCAACATTTGAAAACATTAATTTTGTTGATCTTTTTTAGGCTTTGCCTAACTTATAATTAAGGTGTAATTCCACTCTACTCTATTTTTTTTAATATGTTGCAAAATATTTCTTTTACAAAGTAATATAATATAACTTTGTTTATTTTAAAGTAAATAAATGATTTTTTTTTATATGAGACCATGGGGGATGTGAAAAAATAAGAAATGAGTAGTTTGGTATATAACCTAGATTATTACAAAAACGAGACATGATAGAAGGGGTCCCTTGGACCCCTAATTGTCACCATTCAACTAAAAACCCTTACAAAAGGGAAAAAACTAGAAAAAAAAGAAATGAAGGGGTGAGAATACTTCCCAACCCCCTCACACCCTCACCTAATCTTTACAAACCACAACTCTTAGAAATTGCATGGCTAAAAGCCCGCACAAGAGAGTAGGCATGCAACCTCTCATAGTTGCAATAATAACTTTTCCCATTGCCATCCTCTCCAATTCTTGAAACATTAGCACATAATTAAGGGATTATTCCTCTCTTCAAATTTGATTTACTAATTTATTTTTAATTGTAAAATTCAAATATTTTTAACTAATATTTTTATATAATTTATATAATAATATAATTTTTGTAAATTTAGTATAAAAATGATATGCATAATTATATAAAAAATATATAATACATAAATTGTTTCTTGCGTGTAATTTTTTAAAATTGCAATTCTTATTGTGTTGTTATTGTCAACATGTTTAATTTTTTTTCGTTTCCAGCATAATAGCCTCTAGGGTATGTAAGACCATGCATGACTTTTTTGATATATTCATACATAAAGACTTGCCACCACCAACCAAAGTGAAGATTTCAAGAAGGATTTTGTGGATCTTTTATTAAATTTCAAAAGTGGAGATTTTCACTCTCGTTGGTGTTTGAGCTTGATTTTTGTATTGACAATATTTGTCTCATTCATCCATTTATAAATCACACTTGATAATAAATCTTTTGTTAAATTAAACATTGTAGTTTTTCATCATCCTAATTCTTCCTATTCTTTCAAATTTTCTTTAATTTTCTATCTTCACATCCCTTACATGCCTAAAACTAGCACTAGCACCTAAAGGAGGTTCAAGGATTATGCCGATAGAAAATTATATGTATGCTAATATGTTAGAGAGTTCATGTTTGTGCATGGGTGTATATAAATGCACATGGCTAGATTAAACAATTAATAATAAATGCTAAATAATGGAATGAAATAAACTTAAACAAATCTAGCTTTTTTCCTTAAGGAAATTAGGTATTATCCAATTTTGAAATATTTGCATGTTGTTGGCCCCTCGAGGGCGACTAGTCGCAGGAAGAGGTGGGAAAAGCGGGGACCCGAGCAATAGTACAAGGAGCATTACCCCATTGATCCAACAGAACGGAGCAACTTCAAGTGCAACTTTGTTAGCTTGCGCCTGAACCTGTAGAAGGAAAAAGATGCTGATGATGGTTGGGGTCCTCCTCCCGATGTCACTCCAGACCCCGTTGATGTATGGGGGAAGAATATGGATGACATAGACCCTCTTGGCTCTGCTGGCACTGCTCTGGCCGCTTAATGGCCATTTTTATTTGTTTTGTAATATTGGACTCCCGAGCTCGGCCCATGTGATCTTTTGGTTTTTCTGGGCACTGCCCATATGACTCTCGGGGTGTGCCTTTTTACCACCCATCTTTTTTTGTGAATATGTATCTTTATCTTAATTTAATATAGATATCTTCCTATTCATCAAAAAATATTTGCATGCAAATGTAAAACATAAAGCAACCCAAATGAAAAAGGAAAGTTGCCATCAAATTGGAAAAAAACAATGCAAATGAAAATAGAATGTTCCCATGCAATTGACAAATAAATATTTATTTGGCTTTTACATGACAAGTGAGATTTTGGAGGCTTTCACCAGATATTTTGGAGGCTTTTACCATTAAACAATAGTTGATTTACCATTAAATGGTAGCTGAAACTTGTTTTCTGACAACTCAACAATTGTTTGTAGATGTGAGACTTGTTTTAGGCTCAAATCTCACACTATATGTAGCTTAGGGTAAGGTCCCATGGAGGGGGGTTTCCTTAAAAGTCTCAACGAATGCTACTTAATTTTTTTAAGAATATTTTAAAGTTCTTGGTCCCATGGATTTTTTTTTTTTTTGTATTGAATATAGATAATAACATTTACAACCATATAATTTTCTGCTATTGATTGCCTATTAGGGCCAGTGATGTGATCACTACATATTAAAAAAAAACTTTTAGTAACCAGTCCAACGTCTTACACAATCATAAATATTATAAAGATCTTTGAAGATAGCAGGGTATTCCATAATCAAAAAGAGCAACACTGCTTATAAAATAGGCCGATTTCTTCCTTTGCTGGTTACCACCAAGATATCCTGGATAAGATCATTTAGGAACATCTGCAACACCAATTCCTATCGAGTTTTTGCCTTGGGGAGCTAGTGGTTGGGGGCCTCTTTGCCTTTTTGGACCAGCTACTTCATCAACCGCCATTTGAAGATCAACAAACACCCTCTGCAAAAACTCATGACCGGATCTAGGCTCCTCTCTTGTGATTATTTTCATAAACTTTGCCATTGTGACCTCCACATGGAATGAGACCTGCAAGGTAACATTGTAAACTAAGTCTTTTGGAAGACTCCGTAAGTACCCTCTTATTACCCTTAAACTTATCGTCATTTCTCACCTTCCATAAGTGCGGTCCCATGGATTTAATGTTGCAATTATGCTTAAAATTTTAAGCTCCAAAATTTAAGGAATGAATTGTAGTGTTTTGATAAAAAAATAATAAATAAATGAAAATTCTTTTATTTTTTATTTTTTGATAAGAATTTAAAATTTTAGATGATAGACAACTGGCAGGAAAAATTCCTAAGCTGTAGGGGCAATTTCTAGCCCTACCTCAATTTCACTAGCTTAATTTTGTAGTCTTAAAAGGTAGGGGCTGCTATTTTTTAGGAAAAGATTCCAATTAATCTTATAGCATAATTTTTTTTTTCCTATGAGACCTCCCGCTACATGAAAATAGATGCCCAAGCACCCCATGGGACCATTCTGTTATTGGCTAATTAAGTGCTAGTTTAAAATAAAAAATAAGAATACAAGGTTTTTTTTTTTTTTTTTGATACTACAGGGGTGTCCCTGCGATCTAGCCCAATGGCCCAACAACCCTTACCTTGGGTACTTGAGGCAAGCTAGGGCGAGACTAGTCCCTTGTGGACTCGCGAGACTAGTCACCTGTGGATGAGATCCCCCACCCGCAAAAAGTCCCACCTCTTAAACTCGATAACGGAGTCAAACCCGAGACCAATGGGGAGCAAACCCACTGCCCAAGCCAACTCTACTACCCTTTCGAGCTAGAATGCAAGGTATTGCACTTTTATCACTAAGAAACACAAATAAAAAGCAATAGAATTTGTGTCCTTAAAAGGCCATTCCAAAAAGAAAGTGCCAAGGGAGCACATTTCCAAAGTAACAGTAATTGCTAATTTAATAGCCTCTAATTTGTTATTTGCAAAATTTGAAAGATAAAATTAGCTGTTCTCCAGTCAATTTGTTTTCTTTGATTTCTAATGAATGAAACCCTTAATATTCCTTCGAACCTAACGATCCTGGCAAATTTCTTGACTCCAATGCGGGAAAACCTCTATAATTCTTACTGACTGCAGCGTAAATGTTTTTCTTCTCTGAAAGGTAACAAAAAAGGGGCAAAGGAAAAAAAACCCCCTACAGTGCGCGGAAGGGTTTCTGTAAACCAAAAAAATCTGTGAAATTTAGGGTTAAAAGCTTTGTCTTTCAAGCCGCAGCCATGGTTTGCATTCGCCAAGCCACCATAGACGACCTGCTTGCAATGCAAACGTGTAATCTGATGTGTCTCCCCGAGAATTACCAGATGAAGTATTATTTCTACCATATTCTTTCGTGGCCTCAGCTTCTCTATGTAGCCGAAGATTACAACAAGAAAATAGTGGGCTATGTGCTGGCGAAGATGGAAGAGGAGTCCACTGAATGTCACGGGCATATAACTTCTCTGGCCGTTCTTCGCACTCACCGAAAGCTGGGGCTTGCGACGAAGCTCATGAATGCTGCCCAGAGGGCTATGCACGAGGTGTTTGGGGCAGAGTATGTTTCTCTTCATGTTCGCAAGAGCAACCGTGCGGCATTTCACCTGTATACGGAGACTTTGGGGTATAAGATTAATGATGTGGAGGCTAAATACTATGCGGATGGTGAGGATGCATATGACATGCGCAAGCAGTTGAAGACCAAGGAAGATGCCAGGCATCAGCACTGTGGAGGGTGTTGTGGTGGCAGCGAAGTGGCGGCGAAGGTAATGACTAGTGCAGCGGTTGACTAGTGCAGCGGTGAGTGGGGATAGAAAGGGAAAAGAAGGAAGCTAGTTATGCTAAGTTGGTTGTTTAGTCATTTTAGCTCACCAGGTACTGTTGGCACTGTTTGATTGGTGAATTTTCGCTTTTGCGGACACTTGGGCAGCAATTGCTAATAACAAGTTCTTATTGTTTAAGTGCAGTTTGTGAATTGCCATTGTAGACTTAAATTTCGTTCTTGTGCCTTTGAAATGTAATGGTGTAGGAGCAATCTAATTGGATTGATATGATGTTTATAATCTGCAATTTAGAACGTAAGTTTGCATTTGAGAAATTGATTTTGAAAAGAAATGTAGGTTGTATTCAAGAGGTTGAGTTGTATTTGCTTGAACAGACATTGATGGTGTAGTTTGGTATTTGGTAGAGGGGAATTTGTAGATGAATTTCATCTTTCGAAATATTTTTGGATGCCTTTATTTTTCTGCACACTTTATATTATTGTGGATGGTCTGGCAGTGTTGGAAGTGTACATCATTCACAGAATTGTATTCGTATTTGTAAATGTTGTTGTACACTGATGAAATTATTGCTGGTATTGAATTGTGTCAATGTCAGATCTGAAATGCTGGTTTGGCACATGAAGTTTATTTGTTTTGAAGGGAACTAGGATTTAATTAAGGATTGAGTAGAATTACAACAGTTCCCTTTGATAGTTAAAGATACCCAAGTTAATAATTTATGCAAGTGAAGCTCCTGAAACTTACTTTACATGAGCCATCTTTGTAGCAATAAGAAGCTAGTTAGGTTGTCCTACACCACATTGTAGTATCAAACCTCCTTTATGGACACTGTCTGATTGTGAAGGGATGTGTCACTGTAATCAATAGAGGAGTTACATGTTTGAATCCAGAGGGGTAGTGATAGGGAGAGGGGTTGGAGGAAACAATCACAGTTCCCTGCTCTAGGTCTTGCTTGCAAGACCTCCTTGGTGTCCCTCTTCACCACCTTGACCTGTAGGCCCCTTCACATGTTTAGGTACCCCTGGTTCTCCTGGCCAACCCCACTACCATCACCATTCAAAATTTCAAACAACCAAGTCAAACTTGGTGCACTGCCTCCAACTCTCCCTTAGCCCTTAATCTACCTTAAAGGCTAATCTAACCTCATCACTCAGTAAGCTCTTTGCAGGGGTGTAGAGGTGTCTCCAATAGCTTCACACCATCCTCCTAGGGTTCTTGTAGGTTCACCATACTCCACTTTCACATCGCTTTCATCAAACCGTCATTTAGGGTTGAAAAGGGCTACAAGCCCTAGAGCCCCAATTAGGTCTCTAACTCCGAGAAAGCAGGTCAGACCTTGAAAGTTTCCCAAAGAACATAGGATCTTTCCTAGGGTTTCCTGGTCCATATGCCCACCTCTCAAAGATTTTTGGGATCTTGGACCTTCACTGTCCGTACACAGGCGTAACCCACATTTTAGCAATTTTAGGGCTTTTTAAGCCATTTCCTAACTGCACAGCAACCTGTCAGCTTGTTTCAACCTCCAAAAGGTCTGATGAAGCCTCCTCCTTCATGTCAAGTCTTTGCAAGGCTTTTATCTGCCTCTCCACACCGTGCCTTGACAGGGGAAGGTCACCCCTGCATACCAAGTGCTTAGCACTAGCTGTCTTTCCTAGCCGGGCACTGTCAAGCTCGCCTAGGAAAAGACTTTCTCCATAATCCCTTGACTCCTACAGACTCCTAACCCTAACCTATTTACAGACATGGAGCCTAGGCACAATTCCCAAGAGGTTGTACGTTATGTACAGTGGGAATGTGTCCTAAACCTCCATTTCCTATTGACAAACTTAACAAAACAGCAAATGCAAAGAAACAACTATCTACTAAAATGCTTGAAACAGAACTAGAAAGCTAAATGGCTACCACACAGGGCTTAATCTATCAGTACCCTGCATCCTATGCAAGAAACAATAACATATTTAAACCATTAAAGCTCTATTTTGGAACAAAATCAGAAATTCACTCTAAAACCACTGTTTTTCTTCAACTTCACAAAGCTTCACTACAATACCAATGCAACCAACCAACTCTCAGGTCGAGGCATACCTTAAATAGGTTACAAAAACAGTTAAGCTCCTTTGGTCGGTCATGTAAGTGATAAAGATGGCAAAGTTGTAAAACGCACTGTGTTTTTCAACTTTTGCCAAAAATTAGAAAACTAAGTAAAAATGAGTTTGTAACTCATTCTCCCTCTCCACTCCTTAACCTACTGATCACTACAGAATAAGACATATTCATAAACCTCTAATTCAATCTAGATGGTCAACATGACCCTCAGGTACATTGCAAAACAAAACTTCATACTAGACTTCCTAGCTGATGATTAGTGTTTCCTCTTTCCTAGGTGCTCCTGCACCAGGTAGAGAGTGTGTACACATCACTTAATAATTTATAAATTAAATAGAAAAAAACTCCTATTGTGGGCTTCTGCAAGGGGGTCTCAGACACCAAATTGGTGTCTTCCTTTGCGATGAACTAATACCTTTATCGTTACTTGCTACATCTGCTGGAAAGATCTTCCTTTATGGTTACTTGCAACAAGTGAAACTGGGAAGATGTAGACTTCATCTTTCATGTCAATTGGTGCAAGAGATAAGTTCAACTGAGAGGTGGCAATGATTTGTCGATCTGTTGATCATAATCTATAATCCTTACCAAATTCTGCTTCAGATCACCCATTGTATTGTCCATTTTGTCCATCCCTTGATCAAGTGTTATTTTCTCTCTTTGTGTTCACTTAGGGGTACAAGCAATTGCCAGACAATGGTTACATTCTTGAACATACCTTTAGAATGAGGAGAACAACTAGCATTGAGAACAATGATATTAGCTAAAATAATTCTCTAATTCTATCCTTGGCTTCTTCTTGGATATTTATATGCATCTATTATTGCTGGTCCAGAGGGTTTACAATGCCTCCACTAGGAGATCTCATCGCACACACATTTGTTTGTTCACTTCTAGCCAATATTTATTAATTAGAGTGGAGAATACTCTAAAGTGTGGGGATAGCCAAATTAGATACATATCTTAGCTTTTATGTGATACCTGAAAAAATTTCTTTCCATTTTGTATGAGGCTACATTTCATACCTTAACCCCTTCTAATCTCACAAAATAATGCTCGTCTATAACACAGTTTCATTTAATTTAATTTACATTACAAACATTTCATCTATATTAAAGGAACACCAGTGTTCTATTTTGTTCCCTCTTTGGTGTTTGCAACAAATTTTGGCAGGGTTTAATTTCATTGTTTTCTGGCATTGGTTGATAGATATAAGCCATGTCACAATATTTGCTTCATTTTGTAATATAAATTCAAAATCTGGTGAACATTATAAAAAACCTTAGAATTCGTTTAAAAATGCCATAAATTTGTACAGTTTGCTAGAAAGAAAATATAAAGGTTCTGCACAAGCTTTTGGGGGCATCAATGTTTTTCAAAAAAAAAAAAAATCAAAATTCAGTCTGCTGCAGGGCATTTCCATTCTTCTGGCATCCACAAAGTCCTTCACTGCTTTGTTCTATAATCTCTATCTGCACCACGGTTTGTTCTCATCTCACAGTTTACATTTTATTTCGACAGATTCTTTGCCATTTTTTTCACACACGTTATTTATTTACAGCAATAAAATATTCTTCCTACGTCTGGCAGGCTTTTGATATTCTGTAGACCACACATTTTGCATCCTGCATTTGTTTTCCCTGTGTAGCTGTTTCAACTAATCCAGTGTTTATTTCCCTGCAGTTTAGCTTTTGTGGAGCCCTTTGTCTTTTGTGTCTCTTATTTCAACTTTTGCCAACATTTTCTTATTCACCGTGAATTCTCTATGAAAACAAAACATGTAAAAATATTCCTCTTCTTTTATTTATATATTTCTCTTTAACTTTTATCTTTTTAATATTTTTAGTTTTTCTAATTAGTTTTATTTATTTATATTTAAAGTTTATCTGTGCTTGCTTATTTACTACAAATATTAATTTATCTAAATATTTTTATTTTTATTTCTTCTCTTTTTTAATTAATTAATTTACATATATATTTAATTTCTAAATTTGTTTTGATTCTTAGGTTATTTGTAGATTTATATTATAAAAATTAAATTATGATTTTTTAATGGAATTTTATTGGTTGACAAACTTGTTTCAATTTTTTACCTCATTGAACTCAACACAAACATGAACCTTGTGACATGGGATATAAGGGTACAATTATGACTACTTGAATGGGTTGGAGACTCATTGCAAAAAGTACTTAAATCTACGATAAGACATCCCTTGCCCTTTTGGAGGTGTACTTGTAATGGGGGCGTTTTGGGGGACACAGAGACACCTTGGAAACCCCACCCCCGCTGTCTGTTGTCCCTCATTTTCATGCAGCCCATCTTGCAAACATTTCTCAAACATAGCGATTCCCCCCCCCCCCCCGCTGTCCTTTGCCCCTCATTTTCATGCAGACCATCTGGAAACATTTCTCAAACATAGCAATTTTTCCCACAAAAAAACATTTAGAAATATAAAAAATAAAAGCATCGGACTCTCTATAAGGGCTTCCCAATTAATTTTTAACATATGCTTTCTCACCACCATCTATCATTATGGAGTCTATTTTTTCAATTAATCCTCATAAGTATGGTGGTAAAACACAAGATGAACCAATATTCAACAAGCATAACATGGTCTATTCCTCAAGCAAAATTGATGTATTGCATTTTGAAGACATGGCAACAGCCATGGAAATATTCTCACTCTTACACACTTATATTGTTGCTTCCATCAAAATTTTTAACTCTTGGATGGATGAGGGAGCAAACATTTTCTAACTGAGGAGAGGAAATTAAAAATTCCAAAATATTATTGTCGAAGGTCCACTTAAAGGCTTTCCTCAACATCAAATTCTATCAGTTAGACCCTACTTGTGAATATGTGTCTAATGATCCATGTGAGGTAGTTCATTGTGACATGTGGCAAGTTCCAATGTTTTTTAATTAGAAAATTTAAAGGGTTTAGAGTACTCTTGGACCTTGGTTAAAAGCAATAAAATTATGTAAAATGGCACGTGCGTTGAAGGTTTGTGTGGTTACAAAGGCTTTAATTTGGGCTTAGTGGCGGGGGGCTCCACTCCTTGACTTTGTCTTGTATTTTGATAGGGAGTGTGCCAAAGGTGCTGTCCCTGGGATGCCCCTTGACCCCCGCTCCAGTTTTGAAAAGCAAAATATAAAAATTATTTAGGGCCATGCTAGATGAAAAAGCAACATTTTTTTATACATATACAAAGAACGACCACATCCTTTGGGCATTTTGTTGTAAATTTTATATAATATATGTGTACGTTGACAATGAAAGCAGTGAAATTTTGACATTTGCTAATTTGTGTGTAGACTCTCATGTGAAACCTCAATTCATCTCTAAGTTTAATGCAATAGTATTCTATAAAGTATATGGTGAATGCCTTATCAATGTTATCATATGAATATTTGAAATTTCCCTATATTTTTAATAGCTGCCCCCTGTCATCCCTTAAAAAATGGCCTCCCAAAAAATTTGTCCTGGAAATGTGTCCCCTGTGCCTTGCTTCTCTGTCCTGGAAACTTGGTGTAACATAGTTCAGAATTTGTGGCTTCTAACCTTAAGGCTATATCATACCTGGTTGAATTGGACACTGATGTTTGCAAATGCAATCTGCTACTTAGTTCAGGCTTTGGGGATCTAACCTAAAGTAATATCTTAGTTTAGGCTTTGTGGGATCTGACTTAAAAATTATATCTAAGTTTGGTTTTGTGTGATCTGACTTCAGACCATATCATATATATAACAAGTTTTGTAAGCTCTAACAGGCTTTTTTGGATTTTGTGGCCATCTGTAACAAATTGATTGTCATCCTCAAGTCACCATTTAAAATTTTCTGGTTCATGTTGTTTGGGGAATGACCTGCGTTAAATGGAACATATCAGGATGTAATGTCCAATTTTTGGGATAACCCTAAATCTGCCCTAATTTATCAATTTCAAGAGATCACCTTGGGTTTGGGAATGTTTATAGTGCGAGCAGGCCCCTGCAAAACAGAGTTAGAGAATATTTACAAGATAGTATATATATAAGGAAAACAAGAGAATATGGTCAGGGATACAACTATCCGTTAAGTCCTGCAAATATGTTAGTAAACATTTATAAATAAAGACAATATCATATTATAAATATATTGATTTTTCTTTAGATTTTCTAATTCATTTTTCCTTGAACATAATGGTTTGATAGGGTGCGCAGGAAACCCTCTACCCTAGGCCCAAGAGCAGTACACCCCTCTTGGCCCCATGTGGCCCCTTGCCATCCATATGGGGTGGTGTGCCTAGTGAGGCGTCCTATTGCTGGTCCCCTGTATCAGAACCATTATCGCTTAATCATGTTGGGAGGTTGAGGGTGCAACTACAGCAGGGTGTCCTGGAAAGTCACTCCCTCTAAGCCCAAGAGCAGTACACCCCTCTTGGCCCACATGTGGCGGGCCTCAGCCATCCACCATGGGGTGGTGTACTTAGAGGATGACCCCAACGCTGTTTCCCCTCCTCGTAGGCCCTTAACTCCCCTATCATGGCTAGTTGTTTACAGTCAGATAATATGAATATCATCCCATAATGTAAACACACATATTCTGTTCTTAAATATTAAATCAATGACACAGATTCATCATTCGTATTAACAAATATTGATAACTCAGATTTATGCATATGTGCAGACTATCATTATCATGACCAATAAATATTGGATCTTCTGCAAACATACTGTGTGTAACAGAATTAAATACGTATCATGCTCATCTTCATTTTATATTATATTCACAAAATATCACATGAAGCATACCTCTATTCGGCTGACGTTGGAGTCTCAATTAGAATTGGGATTGCCTTAAGTACTGTCCGAGTGCAGAAAGTGTGATTAATCCTTTTTATTTTTTGATGTTCCTTAGAGCACCCTGGATCTGCTATTAGAGTGTGTATATATATCTCTTCTTATTCCCTTAATATTTTATTGCCTAAACAATGGCTGTGTGTCTAATAATGAATGCTGCTTTAATCTTTAGTAGATGTTGTATTTGCTGACTCTCTGTTCAGAATGTACTTATATCTTCTTCACTATATTTCTTCACCGATGATCACTGACTAATATTCCAAAGATACTACTTATTTTCTGATGGTTCCTTGATATCCTTCTCTTCATTCCTCATTATTATTTATACCCTTAAGCTTTGCATAGAGCGATTGTGTCTCTTGGAACAGAGACGACCTTTCATCATATCCATTAATTGAGGCTTTTGTAACTAATTCTGATTCCATACTCTTTAACAAATCGATGCCTATTGTCTATTCATTACTAATGAGATGCTTATCACTTTATAATTGTGGCCCTCATATACACTTCAAGAGTTGGCGGTGAATAACTCTTTAGGCTGAGTATAGTGTATAGACTTCCCCTTGATGGCTGAGTTTAATTCCATACTGGTCAGTGAAAATGGCGGACTTCCCTTGTAGTGTTTACTCCTGAATCCCACGATTCCTTAACATACGCTCTTCCTTTATGCTCGTAAGCTTCCAACGGCAATCAGCACAGGGGAAATAATTTAGTCAACCATGCTTTTCGTGAAAATAGAATCGGCTTTTCATTTTGACATCATATATGATACCCTGGCTATTTCGATGTACTTCTCCTCCAAGAGTCAGCGCTTTAATATTCAATGGAAGATTCGATAATTATTCACCATTTTTGATGGAAGCGGCAATAATGTTCATCAATCCCATAACATATATTTCAGTGGCATCAATATCTATCACGTTTGGTATTTTGGCAACTATAATAAGATTATATTGGTGTCTCCTTTTTTTGAAGATGGCCAATGGTAAAAGATGTCAACTCTTAGTTTATAGATATGTTTTGATATCAATTCTTCAGTCTACTATGGTGGCTAATAGCGTCGGCCTTCCTAAGTCTTGTGCTTTGTAGCAAATGGAAATACCTGATAATATGCTGTTCGTACACTTGTTTGCTATGATATAGACCCAATAATCGTATATGTGAATGACTCAATACTGTGTAATGTCCCTTTAGGCACTATTATATTTGTTATTTTATATTTTTGTATTAAAATATTATGGTGTATCTGTTTATAATGACAATCATTATTTACCATTTGTATTCAATACTTATAATATTATTATATATTATATGTTACCTGTTCTTATAGATTGATTTTATTAATTTATCTTAAATATAGATATTCTCAGTATTCGTTATTATAATGTTTAATTTATAATACAGTAGTTATAATTATAATATTGTCTTTGACAATTATAATTATATCGAATGGCTAATATCCTTAATATGTAT